>CASHSZ010000022.1:0-83508 GCA_949358305.1 Strigamia acuminata | reverse complement strand
GCTCATCGCTGCGTTTTAATGGCCGCTTCTCCATACTTTGAGAAGATGTTCACCGTTGATACGTCGGAGAAAAATACCGGACGTGTTCAATTTCCAAGAAATTCAAGGAATGTGATCGATATGATCGTCAAACATCTGTATGTAAATCAAATTCCAAATTTAGAGACCGATTGCGACTCGTTACGAGAGTTGATCGCAACTAGTCGTATGATGGATCTGGGAGATTTCCACGTCGAGTGCTGGAAACTGAGTTGCCGAAACGTAAATGTTGAAACATATGACGGTTTACAATGGCTATAAATGCCTATTTTCTATCAAGAAAGCGCTGTTGCGCCAATATGATGGTATTTTTACAATATTCTGTGTAAAACTGATAAATGTCTAGAATAAAGTCATTTATGATGTTTCAAATACAAAGATGTTCGTTTATTAAGAATAAACACTAATTTCCACATGATACTAAAGTATCACGGCATAATTACGAAGATTCGTCTGCTAAAACCCGCATTTGTCAATGCTCCATATTGCCACTAGATGGCGCGATCGCAATTAGCGATAAATTCGAATACGAACTTGAAAACCTCATGATTAAATATAAACGTATATTTAATCAAGTGAATAAATTGTGTTAAATATTAATATAAATATATCCTTTTCGCGGATTGGCTTCCGCGAAATCCGCATTTCGGGGGCGACTATTCTGGGGATTCCGGGTGGACCAAACTCTTCCGGAAAATGTCCGGGGTGGTGTTGGGAGTGTCAATAGACTGTTTTGTGTCAAGGTTGTCAATTTTCATGTGAGTATTGGAAGGTTCATTTCTGCACATTCTCATGTATTTTTTTTCACAGGAGCGACAAGGAGCGATGAAGCGGGATCGAGCGAGAGTGGGTAAAATAAACTGGTTTACGTCTCCAATGCGCGTTCAAGATGGAATACGAACTCGGAATCGACTCCAACACGCGTTCGCGTGACATACGGACGCATTCACGACCCAGATCAAAAAATGATCTCGTATTCGACTCGCTTTCTAGTCGAGTACGAATTTTGCCCTTCTTCAACGCGAAATCGTATTCGACTCGTTTTCGAGTCGAATGCGAATTTTGCCCTTCTTCAACGCGAAATCGTATTCGACTCGTTTTCTAGTCGAGTACGAGTTTTGCCCTTCTTCAACGCGAAATCGTATTCGACTCGTTTTCGAGTCGAATGCGAATTTTGCCCTTCTTCAACGCGAAATCGTATTCGACTCGTTTTCGAGTCGAGTACGAGTTTTGCCCTTCTTCAACGAGAAATCGTATTCGACTCGTTTTCGAGTCGAGTACGAGTTTTGCCCTTCTTCAACGCGAAATCGTATTCGACTCGTTTTCGAGTCGAATGCGAATTTTGCCCTTCTTCAACGCGAAATCGTATTCGACTCGTTTTCGAGTCGAGTACGAGTTTTGCCCTTCTTCAACGCGAAATCGTATTCGACTCGTTTTCGAGTCGAGTACGAGTTTTGCCCTTCTTCAACGCGAAATCGTATTCGACTCGTTTTCGAGTCGAATGCGAATTCGTATTCGACTCGTTTTCGAGTCGAATGCGAATTTTGCCCTTCTTCAACGCGAAATCGTATTCGACTCGTTTTCGAGTCGAGTACGAATTTTGCCCTTCTTCAACGCGAAATCGTATTCGACTCGTTTTCGAGTCGAATGCGAATTCGTATTCGATTCGAATACGATTCGAATTCGATTCGAATACGAATACGATCAAAATACGAACTCGTAACAACTCGAATACGATGACCCGTTACCGGACTTTGACTCGTACGACTCGTATTCGAGATGTATTCGAGATGTATTCGAATCGTATTCGAGTCGCATTCGAGATGGTCGATGATTTCCACTCGCTCATATACGCGTTGTATACGAGCTCGTATTTTGATCGTAATCGTAAACGAATCGTTTACAAGTCGTATACAAGTTGTATACGACGTGTATACACCTCGTATACGAACGAAGTTTGGAAAATCCACCGGATACTTACTACGACATGAAAACACATAGTAGTCACATACGTCTTATTTGGAAATTGTGTTTTCACAAACTTCGTTCGTATACGAGGTGTATACACGTCGTATACAACTTGTATACAACTTGTAAACGATTCGTTTACGATTACGATCAAAATACGAGCTCGTATACAACGCGTATACGAGCGAGTGGAAATCATCGACCATCTCGAATACGACTCGAATTCGATTCGTATTCGATTCGAATACGATTCGAATTCGATTCGAATACGAATACGATCGAAATACGAACTCGTAACAACTCGAATACGAATCAAAGTCCGGGAAACAAAAATCGACCATCTCGTATACGATTCGAAAGCGAATCGAATACGATTTCGCGTTGAAGAAGGGCAAAACTCGTACTCGACTCGAAAACGAGTCGAATACGATTTCGCGTTGAAGAAGGGCAAAACTCGTACTCGACTCGAAAACGAGTCGAATACGATTTCGCGTTGAAGAAGGGCAAAATTCGTACTCGACTCGAAAACGAGTCGAATACGATTTCGCGTTGAAGAAGGGCAAAACTCGTACTCGACTCGAAAACGAGTCGAATACGATTTCGCGTTGAAGAAGGGCAAAACTCGTACTCGACTCGAAAACGAGTCGAATACGATTTCGCGTTGAAGAAGGGCAAAATTCGTACTCGACTCGAAAACGAGTCGAATACGATTTCGCGTTGAAGAAGGACAAAATTCGCATTCGACTCGAAAACGAGTCGAATACGAATTCGCATTCGACTCGAAAACGAGTCGAATACGATTTCGCGTTGAAGAAGGGCAAAATTCGCATTCGACTCGAAAACGAGTCGAATACGATTTCGCGTTGAAGAAGGGCAAAATTCGTACTCGACTAGAAAGCGAGTCGAATACGATTTCGCGTTGAAGAAGGGCAAAATTCGTACTCGACTAGAAAGCGAGTCGAATACGATTTCGCGTTGAAAAAGGGAAAAACTCGTACGCGATTCAGTGAAACTAAATTTACATGTGCGCGTTGACGCGCGCGATTCGTGTGTTCTACGTGAGTAAATAGAGTGCGCGTCACATATGAATACAAAATGTCGACCATGCGTCGCCACGATGCCAGTGGACGAATTCTGCGAATTCGTGCAAACGCAGAAAGTTAAAAATATTCAAATTTGACGCCCACGATGACTCGTTCGTAGTAGACGCCTCCACAACTGCTTTTGAAAAGAATTTGATAAATGTTTGGAAATAATATTTAGGATTTTCTTTAATCATATCAGGAAACTGAAAACAGAAATAAAGTTTATACATTGGAAATTTTTTATCCTTTTCGCGGATTGGCGTCCGCGAAATCCGCATTTCGGGGGAGACTATTCTGCGGATTCCGGGTGGACCAAACTCTTCCGAAAAATGTCCGGGGTGGTGTTGGGAGTGTCGATAGACTGTTTTGTGTCAAGGTTGCCAATTTTCATGTAAGTATTGGAAGGTTCATTTCTGTGCATTCTCATATATTTTTTTTCACAGGAGCAATGAGGCGCGATAAAGGGGGATCAAGCGAGAGTGAAAAAGATAAACTTGTTTACGTCTCAAATGCGCGTTCGCGATGGAATACGAACTTGGAATCGACTCCAATACGCGTTCGCGTCGCATACGAACGCATTTACAACTCGTTTTCGACTTTGATTAAAAAGGAACAAATATGATTAAAAATCAACAAAAATATACAAAACTTGATAAGAAATGTATAAACATTGATTAGAAATCGACAAAAATCGACTGAAATCTGACAATAATCGAATAAAATCGGACAATAATCAATTCAGAATGACAAATAACAATTACAATTGGTAAAAATTGACCAAAAATACAGAAAAATCGATTAAAAACCAGCAAAAACAAACAGAAAACGATTAAATCAATTAAAAATCAACAAATAACCAAAATTGCCCTCAACACACCCCAACAACCTTCCACCACTCAAATTACACCGGAAAAAAACAAATTCAAACCGAAAAATCAACAAAGAATGCCAAAAAAAATATTGCAAACAAAGAGATAAGATCAATTCTCGAGGCAAATTCTCACCACAAAACAACGCATCGCCGCCGACATCAACTTTTTAAATTTGAGAAACTCGCGTTTTTACGTGTACCGGTGCAGTACCGGGACCGCGGTACTTGTACTGCGGTATACATTTAAGTGTACAGTGCACAACACTACTGTTTATTTTTAATGATCCAATAAATAAAATTTGAAACAAAGTTGAGTGGAATTGTACGTTTCTCGTATATTAAAGTTTTTATTTTTTAATTTTTTTTGTTCCATACTAGAATGGCGATTCGATACTTTTGTAGCTCGAATTCACTGATATAAACGTGGTCGGTTTTCATCACGCGTCAATGCGCTCGTGCAATAGTATAGGCGCGCATGGCTTGATGCGCACAAAACTTGCAAAACTTGCACGGAATTTGGTCAATTTTTGACAAATTTCAGCAGATTTTTGCCTATATTTGACAAATTTCCACTGATTTTTGACAATATTTGACCCAACAACTGCGCCACGTTCCAGGCGCCGGTTTAGGCATTTTAGACCCGTTTTAGACCGTTTTAGATGGCGAAAACGTTCTCTCCATCATTTTCTACCCCTGGGTGAGGTTTTCAGCGTTCATGATTGATGAAAAAGCTGTTTTCTAACTAGCTGTCCCATTGCTAGTTTTGGCGTCAGGTTTTAGCAACCTTCCGATCCGACTCTGTCGTCTGCACGACCTCCAAGACTGTTTTAGGGTTAATTTGAGTCAAATAATTCATTCTGGGGGTTGTTTTGGGTTTTTTACAAGTGTGTTTTTGTAGTTTTTATTGGTTTCAAACATTGTCAATTCTTTATACAAGTGTAACTTTCATTTCTCTGTATTTTGAGAACTTTGCATTGCAGCAAAGTTCATTTCTTGCCCCTTAATTATTGTGTAATTGTTGGTTTTCAAGCCCGTTTTTTAACAATAACTTTATTTGAAGTGCCTATTGTTTCAGGCACGTGCTTCCACGTGCCTTTTATTGTTGAGCAATTTCTTGGGCAGTTGCGCTCCTGTTGCTAGCATTGCCGCGCGTTCTCCGCGCGCGTACTCGCGCGTTTCGCATCACACACATTCGGGTTCAATGGCCTATCGCGGCGGCACATTGTGTGGCATAGCGCGGCACGTTGCAATTACGTGACGTGGCACGTTGCTGTTACGTGACGCGATAGCCAGTATTTAAGCAGGGGATTCCATCATCGTTTACACAAATGCGCATTGCAACGTGGAGGCGCATTCGAGTCCTTTTCCCAAGCGTTGAAAAAGGACAAAACTCGTATTCGATTCGAAAGCGAATCGAATACGATTTTTGTCCTTTTTCAACGCAAAATTGTATTCGACTCGTTTTCGAGTCGAATACGAGTTTTGCCCTTCTTCAACGCGAAATCGTATTCGACTCGTTTTCGAGTCGAATACGAGTTTTGCCCTTCTTCAACGCGAAATCGTATTCGACTCGTTTTCGAGTCGAATACGAGTTTTGCCCTTCTTCAACGCGAAATCGTATTCGACTCGTTTTCGAGTCGAATACGAGTTTTGCCCTTCTTCAACGCGAAATCGTATTCGACTCGTTTTCGAGTCGAATACGAGTTTTGCCCTTCTTCAACGCGAAATCGTATTCGACTCGTTTTCGAGTCGAATACGAGTTTTGCCCTTCTTCAACGCGAAATCGTATTCGACTCGTTTTCGAGTCGAATACGAGATAGTCGATGACCCGTTCCCGGACTTTGACTCGTACGACTCGTATTCGAGATGTATTCGAGATGTATTCGAATCGTATTCGAGTCGTATTCGAGATGGTCGATGATTTCCACTCGCTCGTATACGCGTTGTATACGAGCTCGTATTTTGATCGTAATCGTAAACGAATCGTTTACAAGTCGTATACAAGTTGTATACGACGTGTATACACCTCGTATACGAACGAAGTTTGTGAAAACACAATTTCCAAATAAGACGTATGTGACTACTATGTGTTTTCATGTCGTAGTAAGTATCCGGTGGATTTTCCAAACTTCGTTCGTATACGAGGTGTATACACGTCGTATACAACTTGTATACGACTTGTAAACGATTCGTTTACGATTACGATCAAAATACGAGCTCGTATACAACGCGTATACGAGCGAGTGGAAATCATCGACCATCTCGAATACGACTCGAATTCGATTCGTATTCGACTCGTATACGCGTTGTATACGAGCTCGTATTTTGATCGTAATCGTAAACGAAACGTTTACAAGTCGTATACAAGTTGTATACGACGTGTATACACCTCGTATACGAACGAAGTTTGTGAAAACACAATTTCCAAATAAGACGTATGTGACTACTATGTGTTTTCATGTCGTAGTAAGTATCCGGTGGATTTTCCAAACTTCGTTCGTATACGAGGTGTATACACGTCGTATACAACTTGTATACGACTTGTAAACGATTCGTTTACGATTACGATCAAAATACGAGCTCGTATACAACGCGTATACGAGCGAGTGGAAATCATCGACCATCTCGAATACGACTCGAATACGATTCGAATACATCTCGAATACATCTCGAATACGAGTCGTACGAGTCAAAGTCCGGGAACGGGTCATCGACTATCTCGTATTCGACTCGAAAACGAGTCGAATACGATTTCGCGTTGAAGAAGGGCAAAACTCGTATTCGACTCGAAAACGAGTCGAATACGATTTCGCGTTGAAGAAGGGCAAAACTCGTATTCGACTCGAAAACGAGTCGAATACGATTTCGCGTTGAAGAAGGGCAAAACTCGTATTCGACTCGAAAACGAGTCGAATACGATTTCGCGTTGAAGAAGGGCAAAACTCGTATTCGACTCGAAAACGAGTCGAATACAATTTCGCGTTGAAGAAGGGCAAAACTCGTATTCGACTCGAAAACGAGTCGAATACGATTTCGCGTTGAAGAAGGGCAAAACTCGTATTCGACTCGAAAACGAGTCGAATACGATTTCGCGTTGAAGAAGGGCAAAACTCGTATTCGACTCGAAAACGAGTCGAATACAATTTTGCGTTGAAAAAGGACAAAAATCGTATTCGATTCGCTTTCGAATCGAATACGAGTTTTGTCCTTTTTCAACGCTTGGGAAAAGGACTCGAATGCGCCTCCACGTTGCAATGCGCATTTGTGTAAACGATGATGGAATCCCCTGCTTAAATACTGGCTATCGCGTCACGTAACAGCAACGTGCCACGTCACGTAATTGCAACGTGCCGCGCTATGCCACACAATGTGCCGCCGCGATAGGCCATTGAACCCGAATGTGTGTGATGCGAAACGCGCGAGTACGCGCGCGGAGAACGCGCAGCAATGCTAGCAACAGGAGCGCAACTGCCCAAGAAATTGCTCAACAATAAAAGGCACGTGGAAGCACGTGCCTGAAACAATAGGCACTTCAAATAAAGTTATTGTTAAAAAACGGGCTTGAAAACCAACAATTACACAATAATTAAGGGGCAAGAAATGAACTTTGCTGCAATGCAAAGTTCTCAAAATACAGAGAAATGAAAGTTACACTTGTATAAAGAATTGACAATGTTTGAAACCAATAAAAACTACAAAAACACACTTGTAAAAAACCCAAAACAACCCCCAGAATGAATTATTTGACTCAAATTAACCCTAAAACAGTCTTGGAGGTCGTGCAGACGACAGAGTCGGATCGGAAGGTTGCTAAAACCTGACGCCAAAACTAGCAATGGGACAGCTAGTTAGAAAACAGCTTTTTCATCAATCATGAACGCTGAAAACCTCACCCAGGGGTAGAAAATGATGGAGAGAACGTTTTCGCCATCTAAAACGGTCTAAAACGGGTCTAAAATGCCTAAACCGGCGCCTGGAACGTGGCGCAGTTGTTGGGTCAAATATTGTCAAAAATCAGTGGAAATTTGTCAAATACTGGCAAAAATCTGCTGAAATTTGTCAAAAATTGCCAAATTTTGGCGCAAGTTACGTGAGGTTTGCGCGCATCCAACTATGACGAAAAATCCATGCGTGTGCACGCGCGATTTACTGGCGCGTTGGAAGCGTTAAAATAAATTTTTCCAATATCTAACACAATTTGCACCGAATTATGGCAATTTTTGACAAATTTACATGGATTTTTGCCAGTATTTGACAAATTTCCACGGATTTTTGACAATATTTGACAAATTCCAGACAAATTTCAGACAAATTTCAATTAATTTTAGAAATTTTATGAGAAATTTCAGCAAATGTTTGAGGATTGAGGAAATCTTCTGAAATTTGTCAAATATAGGCAAAAAATCTTCTGAAATTTGTCAAATACAGGCAAAAATCTGCTGAAATTTGTCAAAAATTGCCCAAATTCCGTGCAAGTTTTGCAAGTTTTGCGCGCATCAAATCGTATGCGCGCCTATACTATTGCACGAGCGCATTGACGCGTGATGAACACCGACCACGTTTACGAAGTGAATTCGAGCTACAAAAGTATCGAGTCGCCATTCTATGATGGAAAAAAAAATTAAGTGTAAACAAACAAAATAAAAACTTTAATATACAAGAAACGTACAATTCCACTCAACTTTGTTTCAAATTTTATTTATTGGATTATTGAAAATAAACAGTAGTGTTGTGCACTGTACGCTTAAGTGTATACCGGCGATGCGTTGTTTTGTGGTGGGGATTTGCCTCGATAATTGATCTTTTCTCTTTGTTTGCAATATTTTTTTGGCCTTTTTTGTTGATTTTTCGGTTTGAAATTGTTTTTTTCCGGTGTAATTTAAGTGGTGGAAGGTTGTTGGCGTGTGTTGAGGGTAATTTTGGCGGTTTTTGGGTCGGGATTAGTGTTTTCTGCGATTTTTTTTCGGTATTTGGGGTTTGATGCAGCGGATAGCGCATGCGAATCGCCGTCGACCGTAGCATTAGCAATTGCAACGTGCCGCGCTATGCCACACAATGTGCCGCCGCGATAGGCCATCGAATCCGAATGTGTGTGATGCGAAACGCGAGTACGCGCGCGGAGAACGCGCGGCAATGCTAGCAACAGGAGCGCAACTGCCCAAGAAATTGCTCAACAATAAAAGGCACGTGGAAGCACGTGCCTGAAACAATAGGCACTTCAAATAAAGTTATTGTTAAAAAACGGGCTTGAAAACCAACAATTACACAATAATTAAGGGGCAAGAAATGAACTTTGCTGCAATGCAAAGTTCTCAAAATACAGAGAAATGAAAGTTACACTTGTATAAAGAATTGACAATGTTTGAAACCAATAAAAACTACAAAAACACACTTGTAAAAAACCCAAAACAACCCCCAGAATGAATTATTTGACTCAAATTAACCCTAAAACAGTCTTGGAGGTCGTGCAGACGACAGAGTCGGATCGGAAGGTTGCTAAAACCTGACGCCAAAACTAGCAATGGGACAGCTAGTTAGAAAACAGCTTTTTCATCAATCATGAACGCTGAAAACCTCACCCAGGGGTAGAAAATGATGGAGAGAACGTTTTCGCCATCTAAAACGGTCTAAAACGGGTCTAAAATGCCTAAACCGGCGCCTGGAACGTGGCGCAGTTGTTGGGTCAAATATTGTCAAAAATCAGTGGAAATTTGTCAAATACTGGCAAAAATCTGCTGAAATTTGTCAAAAATTGCCAAATTTTGGCGCAAGTTACGTGAGGTTTGCGCGCATCCAACTATGACGAAAAATCCATGCGTGTGCACGCGCGATTTACTGGCGCGTTGGAAGCGTTAAAATAAATTTTTCCAATATCTAACACAATTTGCACCGAATTATGGCAATTTTTGACAAATTTACATGGATTTTTGCCAGTATTTGACAAATTTCCACGGATTTTTGACAATATTTGACAAATTCCAGACAAATTTCAGACAAATTTCAATTAATTTTAGAAATTTTATGAGAAATTTCAGCAAATGTTTGAGGATTGAGGAAATCTTCTGAAATTTGTCAAATATAGGCAAAAAATCTTCTGAAATTTGTCAAATACAGGCAAAAATCTGCTGAAATTTGTCAAAAATTGCCCAAATTCCGTGCAAGTTTTGCAAGTTTTGCGCGCATCAAATCGTATGCGCGCCTATACTATTGCACGAGCGCATTGACGCGTGATGAACACCGACCACGTTTACGAAGTGAATTCGAGCTACAAAAGTATCGAGTCGCCATTCTATGATGGAAAAAAAAAATTAGGTGTAAACAAACAAAATAAAAACTTTAATATACAAGAAACGTACAATTCCACTCAACTTTGTTTCAAATTTTATTTATTGGATCATTGAAAATAAACAGTAGTGTTGTGCACTGTACGCTTAAGTGTATACCGGCGATGCGTTGTTTTGTGGTGGGGATTTGCCTCGATAATTGATCTTTTCTCTTTGTTTGCAATATTTTTTTGGCCTTTTTTGTTGATTTTTCGGTTTGAAATTGTTTTTTTCCGGTGTAATTTAAGTGGTGGAAGGTTGTTGGCGTGTTTTGAGGGTAATTTTGGCGGTTTTTGGGTCGGGATTAGTGTTTTCTGCGATTTTTTATCGGTATTTGGGGTAACGCATGCGAATCGCCGTCGATGCGTCGACCGTAGCAAGTGTGGTTGAAGTGATTTCGTTCATTCGTTATTTTAATGAAAATTAGGTATTTATTGTGACCACACGAGCACGTAGCAAGTGCGCGCGCAAGTTAAATGTGTAGAGGCCTGTGAGAAAATAAAACGTGCGTGGAAGCGGCGTAAATATTCTTTGGTGACTGCCATGGGTTTGTGCTTTGTCGTGGGCGCGATATGTCTGCGATATATATGCGTTAGGGATGAGAACGGGACCAATTTTCGGGTCCCGACCCGTCCCGGGTCCATTACGTTAGCGTAATACGCGCGTATGATTGCATAATTGAAATAAATCAGTATTAAGCCTAATATTAGGCCTAATAATGCTAAAATAAAGTAAAGAAACAACAATATTTTGGTCATACAGTGTAATTTACTTTTAATAATGAGTTTGTTGTTGTTGTTTATTTACTTTATTTTAGCATTATCAGGCTCAATATTAGGCTTAATAGTGATAAATAACAACTGGAATTAGAAAATTGTCTCCGCCTCGCAGTACGAATTTAGCAACTGTAATCCCGTCCCGTCCCGTATCCGCATAGGGCAAACATTACCAGTCCAGTCCCTATCCCGGTCCGTTCTTATCCCTAATATGCGTGATGTAGCGCGTTTGCGCGCGCGATCTAGTGCGTTTGAGCGCGCGATGTAGCACCTTGAGCGTGTCCAAATGTGTACAGGTGCTCAAAAGATGTGCGAGGGCTTCACATGCATACACGAAGCATAAACGTGAAGAAAACAGCAGAAGCAGTTGTGTGTGATATTTATAAAACCACATCACACAAGGGAATACTACTAATGATACAAAAAGCAATAAACTTTATGAATATTGAAATAAACTTACAAAATGGTGGAAAAAACATGGCGTACTGCCTTGAATATATGCCGGGATGTTATCAATCTTCCGGGCCCCATGTGTGTTTGATTTTAGTCCTAATTTTGGTGTATTTTTTTTTTTTTGCCTTGGTTTTTCTCGTTTCTTGGAGAGTGCTGAGGCATGCCGAGGTGTTCTCGGGCGTGTGCGCCTGTTGAAGATCGAGCGTTTCATATTTTGTGTTTAATAAGCCTACCGTGGTGCCTCGAGCGTTTATTAATTTCTCCACTCGAGGCACTTCACTAACACCTCCCCGGTGTTTAAACGAGTAGCGGCGCTTATTTGACCCCGGTGTTTACTGTTTAAAATTGTCGTGTGTTTTCAAAGTTCTTAATTTGTTTAAAAGCAAACAAAATGGATATTTGTTAATTTTTATTTGATTTTATCAATTTCTATTGGTTTCTTGCTGATTTTTAATCGGTTTTTCTCTATTTGTGACAATTTTTGCCAATTTTAATCGTTATTTGTCATTCTGAATTGATTATTGTCCGATTTCAGTCGATTTTTGTTGATTTTTAATCATGTTTGTTCGTTTTTAATCAATTTTTGTCCCATGCCTTACGATCAGTTCGAATAATTGACACCATACTGTGCTGTTACTCGTATTCAAGATGGCGTCGCAAACTCAAGGCCGAATTCCGCTGATTTCATTTATTGCGACTGTTTGCGCTCCATACGTGTGAAAAGGATTATGGGAAAAATCCTCAATGCAGGCCATTTTGGTGTTAAATGAGCGAGGAAGGCAGGAGATGAGGAAAATTTGTAAAATTTCAAAAAAAAGCTAAACAATCAAAATTTACATGAAGATCAATATTTCTGGCTCGAAATGCATGTATCAGCAATTTCGGGATATTTTCGGGGTGAAATTGACTCGTTCGGAACACTGGGAAGGAACCCCACCCCGCATTCCCCATGCGTCGGCGCGCGCGTAGACGAAATTTCAAATCCAGGTGTTCAGACGGCCCCACGTTATTTTCGGGTTCCAAGTTGGGTTTCACAAATGTACCGTATTGCCTCGAATAAACGCCGGGACGTTTATTAAACTTCTCGTGTGTGTTTAATTTTGATCCGCATTTAACTGTTTTTTTTTTCACCGAAAGTTACTTCATTTTTTATTAACATGGAAAAAGAATGAACCTTTACAAAATACTAATAATAACGTTATAATAAGCAGTTACAATTGAAATTAAAACAACATTTTTTTTTTAATTAGAAACCAAAGCAGAATCATCCCTAAATTCTGACACGGCGTTGTCAAACAAACAGTTGGCGCCAAAACGAGAAATTAGGCAACAAAACATTTTGAATGCTACAAAAACACATTAAATAACCATAAAACAAATAAAAATAAATACAACAGCTAAACCAAATTGTAATAAACAAGACAGCAAAGTGCGGGAGTGAGTGACAACGCCGAAAAAACGCCCGAAAACGCCCCAAGAACGCACCAAAACGCCCCAAGAACGCACCAAAACGCCAGATAACCGTGCAACTTGAGGCAAAAAACATGCGAACATAATTTTTTGCTTTGAGTGGCACGATTTTCAGGCTTTTTGGAGCATTTTGAAGCGTTTTGGGGCGTTTTAGAACGTTTTTGCTTATTTTTTAGCATTCTCATGCGAGCTCGCGCGTGCAGGCGAGAAAAAAACAAACTTATTTCTTCAAGAGTTAAAAAAAAAATAACCCTAACCAGGAAATTACTGTAAAAACAACGGCTTGCCTCGAATAAACGCCGGGGCGTTTACTAATTTTCAAGACTGGAAGTGAGGCGAGATGTTGTTTGCTTTATTTGTTAAAACAAATTAGGCGTCACTAATTCACCTGTATTAGGGTTTCGGTTCTGAGAAACCGGACGAGGAGTCACAATAACGGGACACGGGAAATTTCAAAACTTACCAATTCCGTCAAAACGCCATTGAAACGTTACATTTTTATAGCGTGTCAATGATAAAAATGGTCATTTTGGATGAAAAACGGCCATTTTGGATGAAAAATGGCCATTTTTACTATAAAAAATGGCTGAAAATGGCCATTTTTACTATGACAAATGGCTGAAAATGGCCATTTTAATAAAAAAAAGGCCATTTTTACTTCGAAAATTGGCTAAAAATGGCCACTTGAGTGAGTGACAACGCCAAAAAACGCGTGCAAACGCCTGCGAACGCCCCAAAACGCCCCAAAACGCCAGATGACAATGCAACTTGAGGCATAAAACTTGAAAACACAATTTTAAACGTCACAAAAGTTGAAACAAAGATGAAAAATTAATTTTTTGCCTCAAGTTGCGCGATTTTCAGGCCTTTTGGAGTGTTTTTGAGCATTTTTTGGCGTTCTCAGCGGCGTGCTTGCCTCAAATAAACGCCGGTTTAAACAAAAAATGACGTCATTTTTGGTTTAAAATTGAAGTAAAACACAAAATATTTTAGTTTTTAAATGCAACTGGTCTAAATTTTGTCAAATGTTGTCATACTTCTTGAAAGTCATCATTTATTGATAAAAAATTTGAAAATTTACCTAATTGTAGCATGTATTTGTGGTTAGTTTTGATTTGAATTCAAACTGTAATTTTTTGCTTCGAGTTGCGCGATTTTCAGGCGTTTTGGGGCGTTTTTGAGCTTTTTTTGGCGTCCTCAGGCGAGCTCGCCCGTGCACGTCACAAGTAACCCTAATCAGGAAAGAACCTACAAAAACTATGGCTTGCCTCGCATAAACGCCGGGGCGTTTATTCATTTTCAAAAAGACAAATGAAATGGATAAATAAAGAAATTAGCGGGGAAATCCAACATGGCGCCCACTTCAAATCCGCTAGAGCGGCAAAACACGACATTTGAATTTCAACACAAGAATAAAATCAAGAATACACACTGTATTGAATAAAATAACATTAGGAAATGTAATTTCCTACAACAAAAGCACTATTTATTAAAAGAACACTTGAAAATAATCGTTTGCCGAACGGAATGAACTCGGTCAGCAGCGCACAAGTGCGTACCGACAACGAACGCTCGAAACGACAAAACGACCGTTCCGGGACAAAAATAAAGCAAACCAATCGACAGATCACCCCCAAATTAGTCTAAATCAATTCTAAAACCTATCCATAACACAAGAATAAGGTCCAAACAAAAGGTTAGAAGTTTGAACACAACCGAACTAGATTAAGAAATATGACGTCACGCGTCTTACGCAAGTGATCTGTAAATCGACGAATGCACTAAAAATCATCCAAAATCACACAAAATGAGCAAGAATTAAAGAAATAAGACACAGAGAAGTAATAAAACTTTAAATAGCAATGAATAAAGATAATATCAATATCATAGACACTAAAATTCATGAAAACACTGTAACTTTTAATAAATCACAAAAAATGAAAGTTTAATATGTAAAAATATCTAAAAAGCTGAAATTCAAGAAAAGCAAAAATTAAAGACACTTTGTTAACTTTAATTAAGACAATAAATGACATAAAATCCGGACACAACAATTATTCCATTTTGGATGAAAAACGGCCCTTTTGGATGAAAAACGGCCATTTTGGATGAAAAACGGCTAAAAATGACCATTTTTCTATGAAAAATGGCTAAAAATGGCTAAAAATGGCCATTTGATTGAATGACAACGCCAAAAAACGCCCAAGAACGCCCGCAAATGCCTAAAAATGCCTAAAAACGCCCCAAAACGCAAAATGACAATGCAACTTGAGGCAAAAAACATGAGAACACAATTGTAAACGTTACAAAAGTTGAAACAAAAATAAACAATTAATGTTTTGCCTCGAGTTGCACGATTTTCAGGCGTTTTGGAGTATTTTTTGGCGTTCTCAGGCGTACTCGCGCGTACACGTCACTGCCGAGTAAAAAAAAATACTTATTTCTTCAAGAGTTAAAAAGGAAGTAACCCTAATCAGGAAAAAAAATGCAAAAACAATGGCTTGCCTCGAACAAACGCCAGAAGTGAGGCGAGATGTTGTTTGCTTTATTTATTAAATCAAATTAGGCGTTGCTAATTCACCTGTATCTCTTAGTTCGACGTAAGAACACGCGCTTTTTTTAAAATGAAAGCCCAAGTTGGGTTTCATAAACGTACCGTATTGCCTTGAATAAAAGCCGGGGTGTTTATTAATTTTTAAGACCAGAAACGAGGCGAGATCACGACTCAAGATTAAACGAGAAGAAATAAACGTGTTTCTTCTAAAAGAAGTAATCCTAATCAGGAAAAACTTACATAAACAATGGTTTGCCTTGAATAAACGCCGGGGCGTTTATAAATTTTCAAGACGGGAGGCAAGGTGAGATGATGATGCGGTGCGACGCGAATAAAAGCCCAAGTTGGGTATTGCCTCGAATAAACGCCGGGGCGTTTATTAATTTTCAAAACCGGAAATGAGGCGAGATCAAAACGCCATTGAAACGTTACATTTTAATAACGTTTCAACGATAAAAACGGCCATTTTTGATTAAAAAAACGACTAAAAATGGCCATTTTACTATAAAAACGGTGAAAAAAAAACATTTTTACTCTGAAAAATGGCTAAAAATGGCCATTTTGACGAAAAACGGCCATTTTTACTACGGAAAATGCTAAAAATGGCCACTTGAGTGAGTGACAACGCCAAAAAACGCCTGCGAACGCCTGCGAACACATAAAAACACTCCAAAACGCCAGATGACAATGCAACTTGAGGCAAAAAACATGAGAACACAATTTTAAACGTCACAAAAGTTGAAATAAAGATGAAAAATTAATGTTTTGCCTCGAGTTGCGCGATTTTCAGGCGTTTTTGAGCGTTTTTTAGCATTTTTTGGCGTTCTCAGGCGTGCTCGTGTGTACACGTCACTGCCGAAGAAAAAAACAAACTTATTTCTTTTAGTTAAAATGTATTTCAAGCTTTAACAGGGGTTTAAACAGGAAATGACATCATTTTTAGTTTAAAATTGAAGTAAAACACAAAATATTTTAGTTTTTGAATGCAACTGATCCACGTTATGTCAAATGTTTCCATTACTTCTTGAAAGCCAAAAAATTTGAAAATTTAGCTAATTTCAGCATGTATTTGTAGCTAGTTTTGATTTGAATACACACTGTAATGTTTTGCCTCGAGTTGCGCGATTTTCAGGCGTTTTGGGACGTTTTGGAGCAAAAAAAACAAACTTAATTCTTCAAGAGTTAAAAAGGAAGTAATCCTAATCAGGAAAAGCCCACAAAAAACAATGCAAGATCACGCGGTACGACGCACGGACTCCCAGCGCACGGAATGCACGGACTTTCTGTGGACTTCCCGTGCACGGAAGACCGGCGCGGACATTTCCATTGGAGACCAGCGCAGAATTACCTACAGGCAATTCCGAATCAAAGGCTTCTTTATGGTTTATACATTACTTTGCAGTAGGTATGCCTGGCCTTGATTTGAAAGTGCAGTAAATTCTGCTGAATGCAGTGTTTTAAACTCGCAGCAATTGCGATGGTGCCAACTATTGGAAAATAAATTTAAAATGTAAAACCAAAGAATTTGTAAAAAAAATTTGTTTTAATCAATTGCAATAATGATATTCTACTTAATTGTTGGATTATGAAACGTGAAACCAATCCCATGATTAGGAAATATAAATTTTATTAAATTCATCGTGTATCTCACATCTCACATTCACTGCCATTTACTTAGTGTCATCCAAAAATCAGGTTTTATCAAATCCTGAGGTTATTCTAGTACGTCTTAACTGCCCGGCAGGTCGCGCAACCTGTGGAGCAACAATTGATGTAAATAGTGCAAGCAGCACGCACGGGAAAGTGCGCACTGATGGGTCCATGCCAGTGCAAGTACATTGGGTAATGTATTATTGCGAGCGCGCGTGTTTTCACACGATTACAATGTGCTGATTAAACCAACAGCATTATAGAAGCATTATAGACTGATTATATTGTATAATTTTTATTTTAACAAAACCCTGAATTTCATTTCTAATCGGTTTTTTTTTTATTGACGCGCACAGAAGCGTTGTAGCATGTTCACACAATGTGGAATTTGCAAATTTGAGAAAGCGGCTTTCCCAAGGTTGATAAAACGCGCGCGATCGTGCGGAATATACAAATAAGTGAAATCCGCAAAATCAGCCATGAGACTGCGAACAGGGGGTCAAGGTATAGGCCGCCGTAATGTTAAAAATAGGGTCCCTTTCGCACTCCGAGAAATCCGCATGCGCGCCATAAGGTTAAGCTCTCCAGACGGGCGTGGCGGACGCGTCGGCGCGCCGCTAAAAACATATCCTTTTCGCGGATTGGCTTCCGTGAAATCCGCATTTCGGGGGCGACTATTCTGGGGATTCCGGGTGGACCAAACTCTTCCGGAAAACGTCCGGGGTGGTGTTGGGAGTGTCAATAGACTGTTTTGTGTCAAGGTTGTCAATTTTCATGTGAGTATTGGAAGGTTCATTTCTGCACATTCTCATGTATTTTTTTTCACAGGAGCGACAAGGAGCGATGAAGCGGGATCGAGCGAGAGTGGGTAAAATAAACTGGTTTACGTCTCCAATGCGCGTTCAAGATGGAATACGAACTCGGAATCGACTCCAACACGCGTTCGCGTGACATACGGACGCATTCACGACCCAGATCAAAAAATGATCTCGTATTCGACTCGTTTTCGAGTCGAATGCAAATTTTGCCCTTCTTTGACGCGAAATCGTATTCGACTCGTTTTCGAGTCGAATGCGAGTTTTGCCCTTCTTCAACGCGAAATCGTATTCGACTCGTTTTCGAGTCGAATGCGAATTTTGCCCTTTCTCAACGCGAAATCGTATTCGACTCGTTTTCGAGTCGAATGCGAGTTTTGCCCTTCTTCAACGCGAAATCGTATTCGACTCGTTTTCGAGTCGAATGCGAATTTTGCCCTTCTTCGACGCGAAATCGTATTCGACTCGTTTTCGAGTCGAATGCGAAATCGTATTCGACTCGTTTTCGAGTCGAATGCGAGTTTTGCCCTTCTTCAACGCGAAATCGTATTCGACTCGTTTTCGAGTCGAATGCGAATTTTGCCCTTTCTCAACGCGAAATCGTATTCGACTCGTTTTCGAGTCGAATGCGAGTTTTGCCCTTCTTCAACGCGAAATCGTATTCGACTCGTTTTCGAGTCGAATGCGAATTTTGCCCTTCTTCAACGCGAAATCGTATTCGACTCGTTTTCGAGTCGAATGCGAATTCGTATTCGACTCGTTTTCGAGTCGAATGCGAATTTTGCCCTTCTTCAACGCGAAATCGTATTCGATTCGCTTTCGAATCGTATACGAGATGGTCGATTTTTGTTTCCCGGACTTTGATTTGTATTCGAGTTGTTACGAGTTCGTATTTTGATCGTATTCGTATTCGAATCGAATTCGAATCGTATTCGAATCGAATACGAATCGAATTCGAGTCGTATTCGAGATGGTCGATGATTTCCACTCGCTCGTATACGCGTTGTATACGAGCTCGTATTTTGATCGTAATCGTAAACGAATCGTTTACAAGTCGTATACAAGTCGTATACGACGTGTATACACCTCGTATACGAACGAAGTTTGGAAAATCCACCGGACACTTACTACGACATGAAAACACATAGTAGTCACATACGTCTTATTTGGAAATTGTGTTTTCACAAACTTCGTTCGTATACGAGGTGTATACACGTCGTATACAACTTGTATACGACTTGTAAACGATTCGTTTACGATTACGATCAAAATACGAGCTCGTATACAACGCGTATACGAGCGAGTGGAAATCATCGACCATCTCGAATACGACTCGAATTCGATTCGTATTCGATTCGAATACGATTCGAATTCGATTCGAATACGAATACGATCAAAATACGAACTCGTAACAACTCGAATACGAATCAAAGTCCGGGAAACAAAAATCATCGACCATCTCGTATACGATTCGAAAGCGAATCGAATACGATTTCGCGTTGAAAAAGGACAAAACTCGTATTCGATTCGAAAGCGAATCGAATACGATTTCGCTTGGGAAAAGGACTCGAATGCGCCTCCACGTTGCAATGCGCATTTGTGTAAACGATGATGGAATCCCCTGCTTAAATACTGGCTATCGCGTCACGTAACAGCAACGTGCCACGTCACGTAATTGCAACGTGCCGCGCTATGCCACACAATGTGCCGCCGCGATAGGCCATCGAACCCGAATGTGTGTGATGCGAAACGCGCGAGTACACGCGCGGAGAACGCGCGGCAATGCTAGCAACAGGAGCGCAACTGCCCAAGAAATTGCTCAACAATAAAAGGCACGTGGAAGCACGTGCCTGAAACAATAGGCACTTCAAATAAAGTTATTGTTAAAAAACGGGCTTGAAAACCAACAATTACACAATAATTAAGGGGCAAGAAATGAACTTTGCTGCAATGCAAAGTTCTCAAAATACAGAGAAATGAAAGTTACACTTGTATAAAGAATTGACAATGTTTGAAACCAATAAAAACTACAAAAACACACTTGTAAAAAACCCAAAACAACCCCCAGAATGAATTATTTGACTCAAATTAACCCTAAAACAGTCTTGGAGGTCGTGCAGACGACAGAGTCGGATCGGAAGGTTGCTAAAACCTGACGCCAAAACTAGCAATGGGACAGCTAGTTAGAAAACAGCTTTTTCATCAATCATGAACGCTGAAAACCTCACCCAGGGGTAGAAAATGATGGAGAGAACGTTTTCGCCATCTAAAACGGTCTAAAACGGGTCTAAAATGCCTAAACCGGCGCCTGGAACGTGGCGCAGTTGTTGGGTCAAATATTGTCAAAAATCAGTGGAAATTTGTCAAATACTGGCAAAAATCTGCTGAAATTTGTCAAAAATTGCCAAATTTTGGCGCAAGTTACGTGAGGTTTGCGCGCATCCAACTATGACGAAAAATCCATGCGTGTGCACGCGCGATTTACTGGCGCGTTGGAAGCGTTAAAATAAATTTTTCCAATATCTAACACAATTTGCACCGAATTATGGCAATTTTTGACAAATTTACATGGATTTTTGCCAGTATTTGACAAATTTCCACGGATTTTTGACAATATTTGACAAATTCCAGACAAATTTCAGACAAATTTCAATTAATTTTAGAAATTTTATGAGAAATTTCAGCAAATGTTTGAGGATTGAGGAAATCTTCTGAAATTTGTCAAATATAGGCAAAAATCTTCTGAAATTTGTCAAATACAGGCAAAAATCTGCTGAAATTTGTCAAAAATTGCCCAAATTCCGTGCAAGTTTTGCAAGTTTTGCGCGCATCAAATTGTATGCGCGCCTATACTATTGCACGAGCGCATTGACGCGTGATGAACACCGACCACGTTTACGAAGTGAATTCGAGCTACAAAAGTATCGAGTCGCCATTCTATGATGGAAAAAAAAAATTAAGTGTAAACAAACAAAATAAAAACTTTAATATACAAGAAACGTACAATTCCACTCAACTTTGTTTCAAATTTTATTTATTGGATCATTGAAAATAAACAGTAGTGTTGTGCACTGTACGCTTAAGTGTATACCGGCGATGCGTTGTTTTGTGGTGGGGATTTGCCTCGATAATTGATCTTTTCTCTTTGTTTGCAATATTTTTTTGGCCTTTTTTGTTGATTTTTCGGTTTGAAATTGTTTTTTTCCGGTGTAATTTAAGTGGTGGAAGGTTGTTGCGTGTGTTGAGGGTAATTTTGGCGGTTTTTGGGTCGGGATTAGTGTTTTCAGCGATTTTTTATCGGTATTTGGGGTTTGATGCAGCGGATAGCGCATGCGAATCGCCGTCGACCGTAGCATTAGCAATTGCAACGTGCCGCGCTATGCCACACAATGTGCCGCCGCGATAGGCCATCGAATCCGAATGTGTGTGATGCGAAACGCGAGTACGCGCGCGGAGAACGCGCGGCAATGCTAGCAACAGGAGCGCAACTGCCCAAGAAATTGCTCAACAATAAAAGGCACGTGGAAGCACGTGCCTGAAACAATAGGCACTTCAAATAAAGTTATTGTTAAAAAACGGGCTTCAAAACCAACAATTACACAATAATTAAGGGGCAAGAAATGAACTTTGCTGCAATGCAAAGTTCTCAAAATACAGAGAAATGAAAGTTACACTTGTATAAAGAATTGACAATGTTTGAAACCAATAAAAACTACAAAAACACACTTGTAAAAAACCCAAAACAACCCCCAGAATGAATTATTTGACTCAAATTAACCCTAAAACAGTCTTGGAGGTCGTGCAGACGACAGAGTCGGATCGGAAGGTTGCTAAAACCTGACGCCAAAACTAGCAATGGGACAGCTAGTTAGAAAACAGCTTTTTCATCAATCATGAACGCTGAAAACCTCACCCAGGGGTAGAAAATGATGGAGAGAACGTTTTCGCCATCTAAAACGGTCTAAAACGGGTCTAAAATGCCTAAACCGGCGCCTGGAACGTGGCGCAGTTGTTGGGTCAAATATTGTCAAAAATCAGTGGAAATTTGTCAAATATAGGCAAAAATCTGCTGAAATTTGTCAAAAATTGACCAAATTCCGTGCAAGTTTTGCAAGTTTTGTGCGCATCAAGCCATGCGCGCCTATACTATTGCACGAGCGCATTGACGCGTGATGAAAACCGACCACGTTTATATCAGTGAATTCGAGCTACAAAAGTATCGAATCGCCATTCTAGTATGGAACAAAAAAAATTAAAAAATAAAAACTTTAATATACGAGAAACGTACAATTCCACTCAACTTTGTTTCAAATTTTATTTATTGGATCATTAAAAATAAACAGTAGTGTTGTGCACTGTACACTTAAATGTATACCGCAGTACAAGTACCGCGGTCCCGGTACTGCACCGGTACACGTAAAAACGCGAGTTTCTCAAATTTAAAAAGTTGATGTCGGCGGCGATGCGTTGTTTTGTGGTGAGAATTTGCCTCGAGAATTGATCTTATCTCTTTGTTTGCAATATTTTTTTTGGCATTCTTTGTTGATTTTTCGGTTTGAATTTGTTTTTTTCCGGTGTAATTTGAGTGGTGGAAGGTTGTTGGGGTGTGTTGAGGGCAATTTTGGTTATTTGTTGATTTTTAATTGATTTAATCGTTTTCTGTTTGTTTTTGCTGGTTTTTAATCGATTTTTCTGTATTTTTGGTCAATTTTTACCAATTGTAATTGTTATTTGTCATTCTGAATTGATTATTGTCCGATTTTATTCGATTATTGTCAGATTTCAGTCGATTTTTGTCGATTTCTAATCAATGTTTATACATTTCTTATCAAGTTTTGTATATTTTTGTTGATTTTTAATCATATTTGTTCCTTTTTAATCAAAGTCGAAAACGAGTTGTAAATGCGTTCGTATGCGACGCGAACGCGTATTGGAGTCGATTCCAAGTTCGTATTCCATCGCGAACGCGCATTTGAGACGTAAACAAGTTTATCTTTTTCACTCTCGCTTGATCCCCCTTTATCGCGCCTCATTGCTCCTGTGAAAAAAAATATATGAGAATGCACAGAAATGAACCTTCCAATACTTACATGAAAATTGGCAACCTTGACACAAAACAGTCTATCGACACTCCCAACACCACCCCGGACATTTTTCGGAAGAGTTTGGTCCACCCGGAATCCGCAGAATAGTCTCCCCCGAAATGCGGATTTCGCGGACGCCAATCCGCGAAAAGGATAAAAAATTTCCAATGTATAAACTTTATTTCTGTTTTCAGTTTCCTGATATGATTAAAGAAAATCCTAAATATTATTTCCAAACATTTATCAAATTCTTTTCAAAAGCAGTTGTGGAGGCGTCTACTACGAACGAGTCATCGTGGGCGTCAAATTTGAATATTTTTAACTTTCTGCGTTTGCACGAATTCGCAGAATTCGTCCACTGGCATCGTGGCGACGCATGGTCGACATTTTGTATTCATATGTGACGCGCACTCTATTTACTCACGTAGAACACACGAATCGCGCGCGTCAACGCGCACATGTAAATTTAGTTTCACTGAATCGCGTACGAGTTTTTCCCTTTTTCAACGCGAAATCGTATTCGACTCGCTTTCTAGTCGAGTACGAATTTTGCCCTTCTTCAACGCGAAATCGTATTCGACTCGCTTTCTAGTCGAGTACGAATTTTGCCCTTCTTCAACGCGAAATCGTATTCGACTCGTTTTCGAGTCGAATGCGAATTTTGCCCTTCTTCAACGCGAAATCGTATTCGACTCGTTTTCGAGTCGAATGCGAATTCGTATTCGACTCGTTTTCGAGTCGAATGCGAATTTTGTCCTTCTTCAACGCGAAATCGTATTCGACTCGTTTTCGAGTCGAGTACGAATTTTGCCCTTCTTCAACGCGAAATCGTATTCGACTCGTTTTCGAGTCGAGTACGAGTTTTGCCCTTCTTCAACGCGAAATCGTATTCGACTCGTTTTCGAGTCGAGTACGAGTTTTGCCCTTCTTCAACGCGAAATCGTATTCGACTCGTTTTCGAGTCGAGTACGAATTTTGCCCTTCTTCAACGCGAAATCGTATTCGACTCGTTTTCGAGTCGAGTACGAGTTTTGCCCTTCTTCAACGCGAAATCGTATTCGACTCGTTTTCGAGTCGAGTACGAGTTTTGCCCTTCTTCAACGCGAAATCGTATTCGATTCGCTTTCGAATCGTATACGAGATGGTCGATTTTTGTTTCCCGGACTTTGATTCGTATTCGAGTTGTTACGAGTTCGTATTTCGATCGTATTCGTATTCGAATCGAATTCGAATCGTATTCGAATCGAATACGAATCGAATTCGAGTCGTATTCGAGATGGTCGATGATTTCCACTCGCTCGTATACGCGTTGTATCCTTATGGCGCGCATGCGGATTTCTCGGAGTGCGAAAGGGACCCTATTTTTAACATTACGGCGGCCTATACCTTGACCCCCTGTTCGCAGTCTCATGGCTGATTTTGCGGATTTCACTTATTTGTATATTCCGCACGATCGCGCGCGTTTTATCAACCTTGGGAAAGCCGCTTTCTCAAATTTGCAAATTCCACATTGTGTGAACATGCTACAACGCTTCTGTGCGCGTCAATAAAAAAAAAACCGATTAGAAATGAAATTCAGGGTTTTGTTAAAATAAAAATTATACAATATAATCAGTCTATAATGCTTCTATAATGCTGTTGGTTTAATCAGCACATTGTAATCGTGTGAAAACACGCGCGCTCGCAATAATACATTACCCAATGTACTTGCACTGGCATGGACCCATCAGTGCGCACTTTCCCGTGCGTGCTGCTTGCACTATTTACATCAATTGTTGCTCCACAGGTTGCGCGACCTGCCGGGCAGTTAAGACGTACTAGAATAACCTCAGGATTTGATAAAACCTGATTTTTGGATGACACTAAGTAAATGGCAGTGAATGTGAGATGTGAGATACACGATGAATTTAATAAAATTTATATTTCCTAATCATGGGATTGGTTTCACGTTTCATAATCCAACAATTAAGTAGAATATCATTATTGCAATTGATTAAAACAAATTTTTTTTACAAATTCTTTGGTTTTACATTTTAAATTTATTTTCCAATAGTTGGCACCATCGCAATTGCTGCGAGTTTAAAACACTGCATTCAGCAGAATTTACTGCACTTTCAAATCAAGGCCAGGCATACCTACTGCAAAGTAATGTATAAACCATAAAGAAGCCTTTGATTCGGAATTGCCTGTAGGTAATTCTGCGCTGGTCTCCAATGGAAATGTCCGCGCCGGTCTTCCGTGCACGGGAAGTCCACAGAAAGTCCGTGCATTCCGTGCGCTGGGAGTCCGTGCGTCGTACCGCGTGATCTTGCATTGTTTTTTGTGGGCTTTTCCTGATTAGGATTACTTCCTTTTTAACTCTTGAAGAATTAAGTTTGTTTTTTTTGCTCCAAAACGTCCCAAAACGCCTGAAAATCGCGCAACTCGAGGCAAAACATTACAGTGTGTATTCAAATCAAAACTAGCTACAAATACATGCTGAAATTAGCTAAATTTTCAAATTTTTTGGCTTTCAAGAAGTAATGGAAACATTTGACATAACGTGGATCAGTTGCATTCAAAAACTAAAATATTTTGTGTTTTACTTCAATTTTAAACTAAAAATGATGTCATTTTCTGTTTAAACCCCTGTTAAAGCTTGAAATACATTTTAACTAAAAGAAATAAGTTTGTTTTTTTCTTCGGCAGTGACGTGTACACACGAGCACGCCTGAGAACGCCAAAAAATGCTAAAAAACGCTCAAAAACGCCTGAAAATCGCGCAACTCGAGGCAAAACATTAATTTTTCATCTTTATTTCAACTTTTGTGACGTTTAAAATTGTGTTCTCATGTTTTTTGCCTCAAGTTGCATTGTCATCTGGCGTTTTGGAGTGTTTTTATGTGTTCGCAGGCGTTCGCAGGCGTTTTTTGGCGTTGTCACTCACTCAAGTGGCCAATTTTAGCATTTTCCGTAGTAAAAATGGCCGTTTTTCGTCAAAATGGCCATTTTTAGCCATTTTTCAGAGTAAAAATGTTTTTTTTTCACCGTTTTTATAGTAAAATGGCCATTTTTAGTCGTTTTTTTAATCAAAAATGGCCGTTTTTATCGTTGAAACGTTATTAAAATGTAACGTTTCAATGGCGTTTTGATCTCGCCTCATTTCCGGTTTTGAAAATTAATAAACGCCCCGGCGTTTATTCGAGGCAACACCCAACTTGGGCTTTTATTCGCGTCGCACCGCATCATCATCTCACCTTGCCTCCCGTCTTGAAAATTTATAAACGCCCCGGCGTTTATTCAAGGCAAACCATTGTTTATGTAAGTTTTTCCTGATTAGGGTTACTTCCTTTAGAAGAAACACGTTTATTTCTTCTCGCTTAATCTTGAGTCGTGATCTCGCCTCGTTTCTGGTCTTAAAAATTAATAAACACCCCGGCTTTTATTCAAGGCAATACGGTACGTTTATGAAACCCAACTTGGGCTTTCATTTTAAAAAAAGCGCGTGTTCTTACGTCGAACTAAGAGATACAGGTGAATTAGCAACGCCTAATTTGATTTAATAAATAAAGCAAACAACATCTCGCCTCACTTCTGGCGTTTGTTCGAGGCAAGCCATTGTTTTTGCATTTTTTTTCCTGATTAGGGTTACTTCCTTTTTAACTCTTGAAGAAATAAGTATGTTTTTTTTACTCGGCAGTGACGTGTACGCGCGAGTACGCCTGAGAACGCCAAAAAATACTCCAAAACGCCTGAAAATCGTGCAACTCGAGGCAAAACATTAATTGTTTATTTTTGTTTCAACTTTTGTAACGTTTACAATTGTGTTCTCATGTTTTTTGCCTCAAGTTGCATTGTCATTTTGCGTTTTGGGGCGTTTTTAGGCATTTTTAGGCATTTGCGGGCGTTCTTGGGCGTTTTTTGGCGTTGTCATTCAATCAAATAGCCATTTTTAGCCATTTTTACCCATTTTTCATAGAAAAATGGTCATTTTTAGCCGTTTTTCATCCAAAATGGCCGTTTTTCATCCAAAAGGGCCGTTTTTCATCCAAAATGGAATAATTGTTGTGTCCGGATTTTATGTCATTTATTGTCTTAATTAAAGTTAACAAAGTGTCTTTAATTTTTGCTTTTCTTGAATTTCAGCTTTTTAGATATTTTTACATATTAAACTTTCATTTTTTGTGATTTATTAAAAGTTACAGTGTTT
Organism: Strigamia acuminata; assembly: GCA_949358305.1. Classification (NCBI taxonomy): domain Eukaryota; kingdom Metazoa; phylum Arthropoda; class Chilopoda; order Geophilomorpha; family Linotaeniidae; genus Strigamia; species Strigamia acuminata. The sequence continues at coordinate 56,231 of CASHSZ010000022.1, read as the reverse complement.
TCATGAATTTTAGTGTCTATGATATTGATATTATCTTTATTCATTGCTATTTAAAGTTTTATTACTTCTCTGTGTCTTATTTCTTTAATTCTTGCTCATTTTGTGTGATTTTGGATGATTTTTAGTGCATCCGTCGATTTACAGATCACTTGCGTAAGACGCGTGACGTCATATTTCTTAATCTAGTTCGGTTGTGTTCAAACTTCTAACCTTTTGTTTGGACCTTATTCTTGTGTTATGGATAGGTTTTAGAATTGATTTAGACTAATTTGGGGGTGATCTGTCGATTGGTTTGCTTTATTTTTGTCCCGGAACGGTCGTTTTGTCGTTTCGAGCGTTTGTTGTCGGTACGCACTTGTGCGCTGCTGACCGAGTTCATTCCGTTCGGCAAACGATTATTTTCAAGTGTTCTTTTAATAAATAGTGCTTTTGTTGTAGGAAATTACATTTCCTAATGTTATTTTATTCAATACAGTGTGTATTCTTGATTTTATTCTTGTGTTGAAATTCAAATGTCGTGTTTTGCCGCTCTAGCGGATTTGAAGTGGGCGCCATGTTGGATTTCCCCGCTAATTTCTTTATTTATCCATTTCATTTGTCTTTTTGAAAATGAATAAACGCCCCGGCGTTTATGCGAGGCAAGCCATAGTTTTTGTAGGTTCTTTCCTGATTAGGGTTACTTGTGACGTGCACGCGCGAGCTCGCCTGAGGACGCCAAAAAAAGCTCAAAAACGCCCCAAAACGCCTGAAAATCGCGCAACTCGAAGCAAAAAATTACAGTTTGAATTCAAATCAAAACTAACCACAAATACATGCTACAATTAGGTAAATTTTCAAATTTTTTATCAATAAATGATGACTTTCAAGAAGTATGACAACATTTGACAAAATTTAGACCAGTTGCATTTAAAAACTAAAATATTTTGTGTTTTACTTCAATTTTAAACCAAAAATGACGTCATTTTTTGTTTAAACCGGCGTTTATTTGAGGCAAACACGCCGCTGAGAACGCCAAAAAATGCTCAAAAACACTCCAAAAGACCTGAAAATCGCGCAACTTGAGGCAAAAAATTAATTTTTCATCTTTGTTTCAACTTTTGTGACGTTTAAAATTGTGTTTTCAAGTTTTATGCCTCAAGTTGCATTGTCATCTGGCGTTTTGGGGCGTTTTGGGGCGTTCGCAGGCGTTTGCACGCGTTTTTTGGCGTTGTCACTCACTCAAGTGGCCATTTTTAGCCAATTTTCGAAGTAAAAATGGCCTTTTTTTATTAAAATGGCCATTTTCAGCCATTTGTCATAGTAAAAATGGCCATTTTCAGCCATTTTTTATAGTAAAAATGGCCATTTTTCATCCAAAATGGCCGTTTTTCATCCAAAATGACCATTTTTATCATTGACACGCTATAAAAATGTAACGTTTCAATGGCGTTTTGACGGAACCGGTAAGTTTTGAAATTTCCCGTGTCCCGTTATTGTGACTCCTCGTCCGGTTTCTCAGAACCGAAACCCTAATACAGGTGAATTAGTGACGCCTAATTTGTTTTAACAAATAAAGCAAACAACATCTCGCCTCACTTCCAGTCTTGAAAATTAGTAAACGCCCCGGCGTTTATTCGAGGCAAGCCGTTGTTTTTACAGTAATTTCCTGGTTAGGGTTATTTTTTTTTTAACTCTTGAAGAAATAAGTTTGTTTTTTTCTCGCCTGCACGCGCGAGCTCGCATGAGAATGCTAAAAAATAAGCAAAAACGTTCTAAAACGCCCCAAAACGCTTCAAAATGCTCCAAAAAGCCTGAAAATCGTGCCACTCAAAGCAAAAAATTATGTTCGCATGTTTTTTGCCTCAAGTTGCACGGTTATCTGGCGTTTTGGTGCGTTCTTGGGGCGTTTTGGTGCGTTCTTGGGGCGTTTTCGGGCGTTTTTTTGGCGTTGTCACTCACTCCCACACTTTGCTGTCTTGTTTATTACAATTTGGTTTAGCTGTTGTATTTATTTTTATTTGTTTTATGGTTATTTAATGTGTTTTTGTAGCATTCAAAATGTTTTGTTGCCTAATTTCTCGTTTTGGCGCCAACTGTTTGTTTGACAACGCCGTGTCAGAATTTAGGGATGATTCTGCTTTGGTTTCTAATTAAAAAAAAAATGTTGTTTTAATTTCAATTGTAACTGCTTATTATAACGTTATTATTAGTATTTTGTAAAGGTTCATTCTTTTTCCATGTTAATAAAAAATGAAGTAACTTTCGGTGAAAAAAAAAACAGTTAAATGCGGATCAAAATTAAACACACACGAGAAGTTTAATAAACGTCCCGGCGTTTATTCGAGGCAATACGGTACATTTGTGAAACCCAACTTGGAACCCGAAAATAACGTGGGGCCGTCTGAACACCTGGATTTGAATTTTCGTCTACGCGCGCGCCGACGCATGGGGAATGCGGGGTGGGGTTCCTTCCCAGTGTTCCGAACGAGTCAATTTCACCCCGAAAATATCCCGAAATTGCTGATACATGCATTTCGAGCCAGAAATATTGATCTTCATGTAAATTTTGATTGTTTAGCTTTTTTTTGAAATTTTACAAATTTTTCTCATCTCCTGCCTTCCTCGCTCATTTAACACCAAAATGGCCTGCATTGAGGATTTTTCCCATAATCCTTTTCACACGTATGGAGCGCAAACAGTCGCAATAAATGAAATCAGCGGAATTCGGCCTTGAGTTTGCGACGCCATCTTGAATACGAGTAACAGCACAGTATGGTGTCAATTATTCGAACTGATCGTAAGGCATGGGACAAAAATTGATTAAAAACGAACAAACATGATTAAAAATCAACAAAAATCGACTGAAATCGGACAATAATCAATTCAGAATGACAAATAACGATTAAAATTGGCAAAAATTGTCACAAATAGAGAAAAACCGATTAAAAATCAGCAAGAAACCAATAGAAATTGATAAAATCAAATAAAAATTAACAAATATCCATTTTGTTTGCTTTTAAACAAATTAAGAACTTTGAAAACACACGACAATTTTAAACAGTAAACACCGGGGTCAAATAAGCGCCGCTACTCGTTTAAACACCGGGGAGGTGTTAGTGAAGTGCCTCGAGTGGAGAAATTAATAAACGCTCGAGGCACCACGGTAGGCTTATTAAACACAAAATATGAAACGCTCGATCTTCAACAGGCGCACACGCCCGAGAACACCTCGGCATGCCTCAGCACTCTCCAAGAAACGAGAAAAACCAAGGCAAAAAAAAAAAAAATACACCAAAATTAGGACTAAAATCAAACACACATGGGGCCCGGAAGATTGATAACATCCCGGCATATATTCAAGGCAGTACGCCATGTTTTTTCCACCATTTTGTAAGTTTATTTCAATATTCATAAAGTTTATTGCTTTTTGTATCATTAGTAGTATTCCCTTGTGTGATGTGGTTTTATAAATATCACACACAACTGCTTCTGCTGTTTTCTTCACGTTTATGCTTCGTGTATGCACGTGAAGCCCTCGCACATCTTTTGAGCACCTGTACACATTTGGACACGCTCAAGGTGCTACATCGCGCGCTCAAACGCACTAGATCGCGCGCGCAAACGCGCTACATCACGCATATTAGGGATAAGAACAGACCGGGATAGGGACTGGACTGGTAATGTTTGCCCTATGCGGATACGGGACGGGACGGGATTACAGTTGCTAAATTCGTACTGCGAGGCGGAGACAATTTTCTAATTCCAGTTGTTATTTATCACTATTAAGCCTAATATTGAGCCTGATAATGCTAAAATAAAGTAAATAAACAACAACAACAAACTCATTATTAAAAGTAAATTACACTGTATGACCAAAATATTGTTGTTTCTTTACTTTATTTTAGCATTATTAGGCCTAATATTAGGCTTAATACTGATTTATTTCAATTATGCAATCATACGCGCGTATTACGCTAACGTAATGGACCCGGGACGGGTCGGGACCCGAAAATTGGTCCCGTTCTCATCCCTAACGCATATATATATCGCAGACATATCGCGCCCACGACAAAGCACAAACCCATGGCAGTCACCAAAGAATATTTACGCCGCTTCCACGCACGTTTTATTTTCTCACAGGCCTCTACACATTTAACTTGCGCGCGCACTTGCTACGTGCTCGTGTGGTCACAATAAATACCTAATTTTCATTAAAATAACGAATGAACGAAATCACTTCAACCACACTTGCTACGGTCGACGCATCGACGGCGATTCGCATGCGTTACCCCAAATACCGATAAAAAATCGCAGAAAACACTAATCCCGACCCAAAAACCGCCAAAATTACCCTCAACACACGCCAACAACCTTCCACCACTTAAATTACACCGGAAAAAAACAATTTCAAACCGAAAAATCAACAAAAAAGGCCAAAAAAATATTGCAAACAAAGAGAAAAGATCAATTATCGAGGCAAATCCCCACCACAAAACAACGCATCGCCGGTATACACTTAAGCGTACAGTGCACAACACTACTGTTTATTTTCAATGATCCAATAAATAAAATTTGAAACAAAGTTGAGTGGAATTGTACGTTTCTTGTATATTAAAGTTTTTATTTTGTTTGTTTACACTTAATTTTTTTTTTCCATCATAGAATGGCGACTCGATACTTTTGTAGCTCGAATTCACTTCGTAAACGTGGTCGGTGTTCATCACGCGTCAATGCGCTCGTGCAATAGTATAGGCGCGCATACGATTTGATGCGCGCAAAACTTGCAAAACTTGCACGGAATTTGGGCAATTTTTGACAAATTTCAGCAGATTTTTGCCTGTATTTGACAAATTTCAGAAGATTTTTGCCTATATTTGACAAATTTCAGAAGATTTCCTCAATCCTCAAACATTTGCTGAAATTTCTCATAAAATTTCTAAAATTAATTGAAATTTGTCTGAAATTTGTCTGGAATTTGTCAAATATTGTCAAAAATCCGTGGAAATTTGTCAAATACTGGCAAAAATCCATGTAAATTTGTCAAAAATTGCCATAATTCGGTGCAAATTGTGTTAGATATTGGAAAAATTTATTTTAACGCTTCCAACGCGCCAGTAAATCGCGCGTGCACACGCATGGATTTTTCGTCATAGTTGGATGCGCGCAAACCTCACGTAACTTGCGCCAAAATTTGGCAATTTTTGACAAATTTCAGCAGATTTTTGCCAGTATTTGACAAATTTCCACTGATTTTTGACAATATTTGACCCAACAACTGCGCCACGTTCCAGGCGCCGGTTTAGGCATTTTAGACCCGTTTTAGACCGTTTTAGATGGCGAAAACGTTCTCTCCATCATTTTCTACCCCTGGGTGAGGTTTTCAGCGTTCATGATTGATGAAAAAGCTGTTTTCTAACTAGCTGTCCCATTGCTAGTTTTGGCGTCAGGTTTTAGCAACCTTCCGATCCGACTCTGTCGTCTGCACGACCTCCAAGACTGTTTTAGGGTTAATTTGAGTCAAATAATTCATTCTGGGGGTTGTTTTGGGTTTTTTACAAGTGTGTTTTTGTAGTTTTTATTGGTTTCAAACATTGTCAATTCTTTATACAAGTGTAACTTTCATTTCTCTGTATTTTGAGAACTTTGCATTGCAGCAAAGTTCATTTCTTGCCCCTTAATTATTGTGTAATTGTTGGTTTTCAAGCCCGTTTTTTAACAATAACTTTATTTGAAGTGCCTATTGTTTCAGGCACGTGCTTCCACGTGCCTTTTATTGTTGAGCAATTTCTTGGGCAGTTGCGCTCCTGTTGCTAGCATTGCCGCGCGTTCTCCGCGCGTGTACTCGCGCGTTTCGCATCACACACATTCGGGTTCGATGGCCTATCGCGGCGGCACATTGTGTGGCATAGCGCGGCACGTTGCAATTACGTGACGTGGCACGTTGCTGTTACGTGACGCGATAGCCAGTATTTAAGCAGGGGATTCCATCATCGTTTACACAAATGCGCATTGCAACGTGGAGGCGCATTCGAGTCCTTTTCCCAAGCGAAATCGTATTCGATTCGCTTTCGAATCGAATACGAGTTTTGTCCTTTTTCAACGCGAAATCGTATTCGATTCGCTTTCGAATCGTATACGAGATGGTCGATGATTTTTGTTTCCCGGACTTTGATTCGTATTCGAGTTGTTACGAGTTCGTATTTTGATCGTATTCGTATTCGAATCGAATTCGAATCGTATTCGAATCGAATACGAATCGAATTCGAGTCGTATTCGAGATGGTCGATGATTTCCACTCGCTCGTATACGCGTTGTATACGAGCTCGTATTTTGATCGTAATCGTAAACAAATCGTTTACAAGTCGTATACAAGTTGTATACGACGTGTATACACCTCGTATACGAACGAAGTTTGTGAAAACACAATTTCCAAATAAGACGTATGTGACTACTATGTGTTTTCATGTCGTAGTAAGTATCCGGTGGATTTTCCAAACTTCGTTCGTATACGAGGTGTATACACGTCGTATACAACTTGTATACGACTTGTAAACGATTCGTTTACGATTACGATCAAAATACGAGCTCGTATACAACGCGTATACGAGCGAGTGGAAATCATCGACCATCTCGAATACGACTCGAATTCGATTCGTATTCGATTCGAATACGATTCGAATTCGATTCGAATACGAATACGATCAAAATACGAACTCGTAACAACTCGAATACGAATCAAAGTCCGGGAAACAAAAATCATCGACCATCTCGTATACGATTCGAAAGCGAATCGAATACGATTTCGCGTTGAAAAAGGACAAAACTCGTATTCGATTCGAAAGCGAATCGAATACGATTTCGCTTGGGAAAAGGACTCGAATGCGCCTCCACGTTGCAATGCGCATTTGTGTAAACGATGATGGAATCCCCTGCTTAAATACTGGCTATCGCGTCACGTAACAGCAACGTGCCACGTCACGTAATTGCAACGTGCCGCGCTATGCCACACAATGTGCCGCCGCGATAGGCCATCGAACCCGAATGTGTGTGATGCGAAACGCGCGAGTACACGCGCGGAGAACGCGCGGCAATGCTAGCAACAGGAGCGCAACTGCCCAAGAAATTGCTCAACAATAAAAGGCACGTGGAAGCACGTGCCTGAAACAATAGGCACTTCAAATAAAGTTATTGTTAAAAAACGGGCTTGAAAACCAACAATTACACAATAATTAAGGGGCAAGAAATGAACTTTGCTGCAATGCAAAGTTCTCAAAATACAGAGAAATGAAAGTTACACTTGTATAAAGAATTGACAATGTTTGAAACCAATAAAAACTACAAAAACACACTTGTAAAAAACCCAAAACAACCCCCAGAATGAATTATTTGACTCAAATTAACCCTAAAACAGTCTTGGAGGTCGTGCAGACGACAGAGTCGGATCGGAAGGTTGCTAAAACCTGACGCCAAAACTAGCAATGGGACAGCTAGTTAGAAAACAGCTTTTTCATCAATCATGAACGCTGAAAACCTCACCCAGGGGTAGAAAATGATGGAGAGAACGTTTTCGCCATCTAAAACGGTCTAAAACGGGTCTAAAATGCCTAAACCGGCGCCTGGAACGTGGCGCAGTTGTTGGGTCAAATATTGTCAAAAATCAGTGGAAATTTGTCAAATACTGGCAAAAATCTGCTGAAATTTGTCAAAAATTGCCAAATTTTGGCGCAAGTTACGTGAGGTTTGCGCGCATCCAACTATGACGAAAAATCCATGCGTGTGCACGCGCGATTTACTGGCGCGTTGGAAGCGTTAAAATAAATTTTTCCAATATCTAACACAATTTGCACCGAATTATGGCAATTTTTGACAAATTTACATGGATTTTTGCCAGTATTTGACAAATTTCCACGGATTTTTGACAATATTTGACAAATTCCAGACAAATTTCAGACAAATTTCAATTAATTTTAGAAATTTTATGAGAAATTTCAGCAAATGTTTGAGGATTGAGGAAATCTTCTGAAATTTGTCAAATATAGGCAAAAATCTTCTGAAATTTGTCAAATACAGGCAAAAATCTGCTGAAATTTGTCAAAAATTGCCCAAATTCCGTGCAAGTTTTGCAAGTTTTGCGCGCATCAAATCGTATGCGCGCCTATACTATTGCACGAGCGCATTGACGCGTGATGAACACCGACCACGTTTACGAAGTGAATTCGAGCTACAAAAGTATCGAGTCGCCATTCTATGATGGAAAAAAAAAATTAAGTGTAAACAAACAAAATAAAAACTTTAATATACAAGAAACGTACAATTCCACTCAACTTTGTTTCAAATTTTATTTATTGGATCATTGAAAATAAACAGTAGTGTTGTGCACTGTACGCTTAAGTGTATACCGGCGATGCGTTGTTTTGTGGTGGGGATTTGCCTCGATAATTGATCTTTTCTCTTTGTTTGCAATATTTTTTTGGCCTTTTTTGTTGATTTTTCGGTTTGAAATTGTTTTTTTCCGGTGTAATTTAAGTGGTGGAAGGTTGTTGGCGTGTGTTGAGGGTAATTTTGGCGGTTTTTGGGTCGGGATTAGTGTTTTCTGCGATTTTTTATCGGTATTTGGGGTAACGCATGCGAATCGCCGTCGATGCGTCGACCGTAGCAAGTGTGGTTGAAGTGATTTCGTTCATTCGTTATTTTAATGAAAATTAGGTATTTATTGTGACCACACGAGCACGTAGCAATGTGCGCGCGCAAGTTAAATGTGTAGAGGCCTGTGAGAAAATAAAACGTGCGTGGAAGCGGCGTAAATATTCTTTGGTGACTGCCATGGGTTTGTGCTTTGTCGTGGGCGCGATATGTCTGCGATATATATATGCGTTAGGGATGAGAACGGGACCAATTTTCGGGTCCCGACCCGTCCCGGGTCCATTACGTTAGCGTAATACGCGCGTATGATTGCATAATTGAAATAAATCAGTATTAAGCCTAATATTAGGCCTAATAATGCTAAAATAAAGTAAAGAAACAACAATATTTTGGTCATACAGTGTAATTTACTTTTAATAATGAGTTTGTTGTTGTTGTTTATTTACTTTATTTTAGCATTATCAGGCTCAATATTAGGCTTAATAGTGATAAATAACAACTGGAATTAGAAAATTGTCTCCGCCTCGCAGTACGAATTTAGCAACTGTAATCCCGTCCCGTCCCGTATCCGCATAGGGCAAACATTACCAGTCCAGTCCCTATCCCGGTCTGTTCTTATCCCTAATATGCGTGATGTAGCGCGTTTGCGCGCGCGATCTAGTGCGTTTGAGCGCGCGATGTAGCACCTTGAGCGTGTCCAAATGTGTACAGGTGCTCAAAAGATGTGCGAGGGCTTCACGTGCATACACGAAGCATAAACGTGAAGAAAACAGCAGAAGCAGTTGTGTGTGATATTTATAAAACCACATCACACAAGGGAATACTACTAATGATACAAAAAGCAATAAACTTTATGAATATTGAAATAAACTTACAAAATGGTGGAAAAAACATGGCGTACTGCCTTGAATATATGCCGGGATGTTATCAATCTTCCGGGCCCCATGTGTGTTTGATTTTAGTCCTAATTTTGGTGTATTTTTTTTTTTTTTGCCTTGGTTTTTCTCGTTTCTTGGAGAGTGCTGAGGCATGCCGAGGTGTTCTCGGGCGTGTGCGCCTGTTGAAGATCGAGCGTTTCATATTTTGTGTTTAATAAGCCTACCGTGGTGCCTCGAGCGTTTATTAATTTCTCCACTCGAGGCACTTCACTAACACCTCCCCGGTGTTTAAACGAGTAGCGGCGCTTATTTGACCCCGGTGTTTACTGTTTAAAATTGTCGTGTGTTTTCAAAGTTCTTAATTTGTTTAAAAGCAAACAAAATGGATATTTGTTAATTTTTATTTGATTTTATCAATTTCTATTGGTTTCTTGCTGATTTTTAATCGGTTTTTCTCTATTTGTGACAATTTTTGCCAATTTTAATCGTTATTTGTCATTCTGAATTGATTATTGTCCGATTTCAGTCGATTTTTGTTGATTTTTAATCATGTTTGTTCGTTTTTAATCAATTTTTGTCCCATGCCTTACGATCAGTTCGAATAATTGACACCATACTGTGCTGTTACTCGTATTCAAGATGGCGTCGCAAACTCAAGGCCGAATTCCGCTGATTTCATTTATTGCGACTGTTTGCGCTCCATACGTGTGAAAAGGATTATGGGAAAAATCCTCAATGCAGGCCATTTTGGTGTTAAATGAGCGAGGAAGGCAGGAGATGAGAAAAATTTGTAAAATTTCAAAAAAAAGCTAAACAATCAAAATTTACATGAAGATCAATATTTCTGGCTCGAAATGCATGTATCAGCAATTTCGGGATATTTTCGGGGTGAAATTGACTCGTTCGGAACACTGGGAAGGAACCCCACCCCGCATTCCCCATGCGTCGGCGCGCGCGTAGACGAAAATTCAAATCCAGGTGTTCAGACGGCCCCACGTTATTTTCGGGTTCCAAGTTGGGTTTCACAAATGTACCGTATTGCCTCGAATAAACGCCGGGACGTTTATTAAACTTCTCGTGTGTGTTTAATTTTGATCCGCATTTAACTGTTTTTTTTTTCACCGAAAGTTACTTCATTTTTTATTAACATGGAAAAAGAATGAACCTTTACAAAATACTAATAATAACGTTATAATAAGCAGTTACAATTGAAATTAAAACAACATTTTTTTTTTAATTAGAAACCAAAGCAGAATCATCCCTAAATTCTGACACGGCGTTGTCAAACAAACAGTTGGCGCCAAAACGAGAAATTAGGCAACAAAACATTTTGAATGCTACAAAAACACATTAAATAACCATAAAACAAATAAAAATAAATACAACAGCTAAACCAAATTGTAATAAACAAGACAGCAAAGTGTGGGAGTGAGTGACAACGCCAAAAAAACGCCCGAAAACGCCCCAAGAACGCACCAAAACGCCCCAAGAACGCACCAAAACGCCAGATAACCGTGCAACTTGAGGCAAAAAACATGCGAACATAATTTTTTGCTTTGAGTGGCACGATTTTCAGGCTTTTTGGAGCATTTTGAAGCGTTTTGGGGCGTTTTAGAACGTTTTTGCTTATTTTTTAGCATTCTCATGCGAGCTCGCGCGTGCAGGCGAGAAAAAAACAAACTTATTTCTTCAAGAGTTAAAAAAAAAATAACCCTAACCAGGAAATTACTGTAAAAACAACGGCTTGCCTCGAATAAACGCCGGGGCGTTTACTAATTTTCAAGACTGGAAGTGAGGCGAGATGTTGTTTGCTTTATTTGTTAAAACAAATTAGGCGTCACTAATTCACCTGTATTAGGGTTTCGGTTCTGAGAAACCGGACGAGGAGTCACAATAACGGGACACGGGAAATTTCAAAACTTACCGGTTCCGTCAAAACGCCATTGAAACGTTACATTTTTATAGCGTGTCAATGATAAAAATGGTCATTTTGGATGAAAAACGGCCATTTTGGATGAAAAATGGCCATTTTTACTATAAAAAATGGCTGAAAATGGCCATTTTTACTATGACAAATGGCTGAAAATGGCCATTTTAATAAAAAAAGGCCATTTTTACTTCGAAAATTGGCTAAAAATGGCCACTTGAGTGAGTGACAACGCCAAAAAACGCGTGCAAACGCCTGCGAACGCCCCAAAACGCCCCAAAACGCCAGATGACAATGCAACTTGAGGCATAAAACTTGAAAACACAATTTTAAACGTCACAAAAGTTGAAACAAAGATGAAAAATTAATTTTTTGCCTCAAGTTGCGCGATTTTCAGGTCTTTTGGAGTGTTTTTGAGCATTTTTTGGCGTTCTCAGCGGCGTGTTTGCCTCAAATAAACGCCGGTTTAAACAAAAAATGACGTCATTTTTGGTTTAAAATTGAAGTAAAACACAAAATATTTTAGTTTTTAAATGCAACTGGTCTAAATTTTGTCAAATGTTGTCATACTTCTTGAAAGTCATCATTTATTGATAAAAAATTTGAAAATTTACCTAATTGTAGCATGTATTTGTGGTTAGTTTTGATTTGAATTCAAACTGTAATTTTTTGCTTCGAGTTGCGCGATTTTCAGGCGTTTTGGGGCGTTTTTGAGCTTTTTTTGGCGTCCTCAGGCGAGCTCGCGCGTGCACGTCACAAGTAACCCTAATCAGGAAAGAACCTACAAAAACTATGGCTTGCCTCGCATAAACGCCGGGGCGTTTATTCATTTTCAAAAAGACAAATGAAATGGATAAATAAAGAAATTAGCGGGGAAATCCAACATGGCGCCCACTTCAAATCCGCTAGAGCGGCAAAACACGACATTTGAATTTCAACACAAGAATAAAATCAAGAATACACACTGTATTGAATAAAATAACATTAGGAAATGTAATTTCCTACAACAAAAGCACTATTTATTAAAAGAACACTTGAAAATAATCGTTTGCCGAACGGAATGAACTCGGTCAGCAGCGCACAAGTGCGTACCGACAACAAACGCTCGAAACGACAAAACGACCGTTCCGGGACAAAAATAAAGCAAACCAATCGACAGATCACCCCCAAATTAGTCTAAATCAATTCTAAAACCTATCCATAACACAAGAATAAGGTCCAAACAAAAGGTTAGAAGTTTGAACACAACCGAACTAGATTAAGAAATATGACGTCACGCGTCTTACGCAAGTGATCTGTAAATCGACGGATGCACTAAAAATCATCCAAAATCACACAAAATGAGCAAGAATTAAAGAAATAAGACACAGAGAAGTAATAAAACTTTAAATAGCAATGAATAAAGATAATATCAATATCATAGACACTAAAATTCATGAAAACACTGTAACTTTTAATAAATCACAAAAAATGAAAGTTTAATATGTAAAAATATCTAAAAAGCTGAAATTCAAGAAAAGCAAAAATTAAAGACACTTTGTTAACTTTAATTAAGACAATAAATGACATAAAATCCGGACACAACAATTATTCCATTTTGGATGAAAAACGGCCCTTTTGGATGAAAAACGGCCATTTTGGATGAAAAACGGCTAAAAATGACCATTTTTCTATGAAAAATGGGTAAAAATGGCTAAAAATGGCTATTTGATTGAATGACAACGCCAAAAAACGCCCAAGAACGCCCGCAAATGCCTAAAAATGCCTAAAAACGCCCCAAAACGCAAAATGACAATGCAACTTGAGGCAAAAAACATGAGAACACAATTGTAAACGTTACAAAAGTTGAAACAAAAATAAACAATTAATGTTTTGCCTCGAGTTGCACGATTTTCAGGCGTTTTGGAGTATTTTTTGGCGTTCTCAGGCGTACTCGCGCGTACACGTCACTGCCGAGTAAAAAAAACATACTTATTTCTTCAAGAGTTAAAAAGGAAGTAACCCTAATCAGGAAAAAAAATGCAAAAACAATGGCTTGCCTCGAACAAACGCCAGAAGTGAGGCGAGATGTTGTTTGCTTTATTTATTAAATCAAATTAGGCGTTGCTAATTCACCTGTATCTCTTAGTTCGACGTAAGAACACGCGCTTTTTTTAAAATGAAAGCCCAAGTTGGGTTTCATAAACGTACCGTATTGCCTTGAATAAAAGCCGGGGTGTTTATTAATTTTTAAGACCAGAAACGAGGCGAGATCACGACTCAAGATTAAGCGAGAAGAAATAAACGTGTTTCTTCTAAAGGAAGTAACCCTAATCAGGAAAAACTTACATAAACAATGGTTTGCCTTGAATAAACGCCGGGGCGTTTATAAATTTTCAAGACGGGAGGCAAGGTGAGATGATGATGCGGTGCGACGCGAATAAAAGCCCAAGTTGGGTGTTGCCTCGAATAAACGCCGGGGCGTTTATTAATTTTCAAAACCGGAAATGAGGCGAGATCAAAACGCCATTGAAACGTTACATTTTAATAACGTTTCAACGATAAAAACGGCCATTTTTGATTAAAAAAACGACTAAAAATGGCCATTTTACTATAAAAACGGTGAAAAAAAAACATTTTTACTCTGAAAAATGGCTAAAAATGGCCATTTTGACGAAAAACGGCCATTTTTACTACGGAAAATGCTAAAATTGGCCACTTGAGTGAGTGACAACGCCAAAAAACGCCTGCGAACGCCTGCGAACACATAAAAACACTCCAAAACGCCAGATGACAATGCAACTTGAGGCAAAAAACATGAGAACACAATTTTAAACGTCACAAAAGTTGAAATAAAGATGAAAAATTAATGTTTTGCCTCGAGTTGCGCGATTTTCAGGCGTTTTTGAGCGTTTTTTAGCATTTTTTGGCGTTCTCAGGCGTGCTCGTGTGTACACGTCACTGCCGAAGAAAAAAACAAACTTATTTCTTTTAGTTAAAATGTATTTCAAGCTTTAACAGGGGTTTAAACAGAAAATGACATCATTTTTAGTTTAAAATTGAAGTAAAACACAAAATATTTTAGTTTTTGAATGCAACTGATCCACGTTATGTCAAATGTTTCCATTACTTCTTGAAAGCCAAAAAATTTGAAAATTTAGCTAATTTCAGCATGTATTTGTAGCTAGTTTTGATTTGAATACACACTGTAATGTTTTGCCTCGAGTTGCGCGATTTTCAGGCGTTTTGGGACGTTTTGGAGCAAAAAAAACAAACTTAATTCTTCAAGAGTTAAAAAGGAAGTAATCCTAATCAGGAAAAGCCCACAAAAAACAATGCAAGATCACGCGGTACGACGCACGGACTCCCAGCGCACGGAATGCACGGACTTTCTGTGGACTTCCCGTGCACGGAAGACCGGCGCGGACATTTCCATTGGAGACCAGCGCAGAATTACCTACAGGCAATTCCGAATCAAAGGCTTCTTTATGGTTTATACATTACTTTGCAGTAGGTATGCCTGGCCTTGATTTGAAAGTGCAGTAAATTCTGCTGAATGCAGTGTTTTAAACTCGCAGCAATTGCGATGGTGCCAACTATTGGAAAATAAATTTAAAATGTAAAACCAAAGAATTTGTAAAAAAAATTTGTTTTAATCAATTGCAATAATGATATTCTACTTAATTGTTGGATTATGAAACGTGAAACCAATCCCATGATTAGGAAATATAAATTTTATTAAATTCATCGTGTATCTCACATCTCACATTCACTGCCATTTACTTAGTGTCATCCAAAAATCAGGTTTTATCAAATCCTGAGGTTATTCTAGTACGTCTTAACTGCCCGGCAGGTCGCGCAACCTGTGGAGCAACAATTGATGTAAATAGTGCAAGCAGCACGCACGGGAAAGTGCGCACTGATGGGTCCATGCCAGTGCAAGTACATTGGGTAATGTATTATTGCGAGCGCGCGTGTTTTCACACGATTACAATGTGCTGATTAAACCAACAGCATTATAGAAGCATTATAGACTGATTATATTGTATAATTTTTATTTTAACAAAACCCTGAATTTCATTTCTAATCGGTTTTTTTTTTATTGACGCGCACAGAAGCGTTGTAGCATGTTCACACAATGTGGAATTTGCAAATTTGAGAAAGCGGCTTTCCCAAGGTTGATAAAACGCGCGCGATCGTGCGGAATATACAAATAAGTGAAATCCGCAAAATCAGCCATGAGACTGCGAACAGGGGGTCAAGGTATAGGCCGCCGTAATGTTAAAAATAGGGTCCCTTTCGCACTCCGAGAAATCCGCATGCGCGCCATAAGGTTAAGCTCTCCAGACGGGCGTGGCGGACGCGTCGGCGCGCCGCTAAAAACATATCCTTTTCGCGGATTGGCTTCCGCGAAATCCGCATTTCGGGGGCGACTATTCTGGGGATTCCGGGTGGACCAAACTCTTCCGGAAAATGTCCGGGGTGGTGTTGGGAGTGTCAATAGACTGTTTTGTGTCAAGGTTGTCAATTTTCATGTGAGTATTGGAAGGTTCATTTCTGCACATTCTCATGTATTTTTTTTCACAGGAGCGACAAGGAGCGATGAAGCGGGATCGAGCGAGAGTGGGTAAAATAAACTGGTTTACGTCTCCAATGCGCGTTCAAGATGGAATACGAACTCGGAATCGACTCCAACACGCGTTCGCGTGACATACGGACGCATTCACGACCCAGATCAAAAAATGATCTCGTATTCGACTCGCTTTCTAGTCGAGTACGAATTTTGCCCTTCTTCAACGCGAAATCGTATTCGACTCGTTTTCGAGTCGAATGCGAATTTTGCCCTTCTTCAACGCGAAATCGTATTCGACTCGTTTTCTAGTCGAGTACGAGTTTTGCCCTTCTTCAACGCGAAATCGTATTCGACTCGTTTTCGAGTCGAATGCGAATTTTGCCCTTCTTCAACGCGAAATCGTATTCGACTCGTTTTCGAGTCGAGTACGAGTTTTGCCCTTCTTCAACGAGAAATCGTATTCGACTCGTTTTCGAGTCGAGTACGAGTTTTGCCCTTCTTCAACGCGAAATCGTATTCGACTCGTTTTCGAGTCGAATGCGAATTTTGCCCTTCTTCAACGCGAAATCGTATTCGACTCGTTTTCGAGTCGAGTACGAGTTTTGCCCTTCTTCAACGCGAAATCGTATTCGACTCGTTTTCGAGTCGAGTACGAGTTTTGCCCTTCTTCAACGCGAAATCGTATTCGACTCGTTTTCGAGTCGAATGCGAATTCGTATTCGACTCGTTTTCGAGTCGAATGCGAATTTTGCCCTTCTTCAACGCGAAATCGTATTCGACTCGTTTTCGAGTCGAGTACGAGTTTTGCCCTTCTTCAACGCGAAATCGTATTCGACTCGTTTTCGAGTCGAGTACGAGTTTTGCCCTTCTTCAACGCGAAATCGTATTCGACTCGTTTTCGAGTCGAATGCGAATTCGTATTCGACTCGTTTTCGAGTCGAATGCGAATTTTGCCCTTCTTCAACGCGAAATCGTATTCGACTCGTTTTCGAGTCGAGTACGAATTTTGCCCTTCTTCAACGCGAAATCGTATTCGACTCGTTTTCGAGTCGAATGCGAATTCGTATTCGATTCGAATACGATTCGAATTCGATTCGAATACGAATACGATCAAAATACGAACTCGTAACAACTCGAATACGATGACCCGTTACCGGACTTTGACTCGTACGACTCGTATTCGAGATGTATTCGAGATGTATTCGAATCGTATTCGAGTCGCATTCGAGATGGTCGATGATTTCCACTCGCTCATATACGCGTTGTATACGAGCTCGTATTTTGATCGTAATCGTAAACGAATCGTTTACAAGTCGTATACAAGTTGTATACGACGTGTATACACCTCGTATACGAACGAAGTTTGGAAAATCCACCGGATACTTACTACGACATGAAAACACATAGTAGTCACATACGTCTTATTTGGAAATTGTGTTTTCACAAACTTCGTTCGTATACGAGGTGTATACACGTCGTATACAACTTGTATACAACTTGTAAACGATTCGTTTACGATTACGATCAAAATACGAGCTCGTATACAACGCGTATACGAGCGAGTGGAAATCATCGACCATCTCGAATACGACTCGAATTCGATTCGTATTCGATTCGAATACGATTCGAATTCGATTCGAATACGAATACGATCGAAATACGAACTCGTAACAACTCGAATACGAATCAAAGTCCGGGAAACAAAAATCGACCATCTCGTATACGATTCGAAAGCGAATCGAATACGATTTCGCGTTGAAGAAGGGCAAAACTCGTACTCGACTCGAAAACGAGTCGAATACGATTTCGCGTTGAAGAAGGGCAAAACTCGTACTCGACTCGAAAACGAGTCGAATACGATTTCGCGTTGAAGAAGGGCAAAATTCGTACTCGACTCGAAAACGAGTCGAATACGATTTCGCGTTGAAGAAGGGCAAAACTCGTACTCGACTCGAAAACGAGTCGAATACGATTTCGCGTTGAAGAAGGGCAAAACTCGTACTCGACTCGAAAACGAGTCGAATACGATTTCGCGTTGAAGAAGGGCAAAATTCGTACTCGACTCGAAAACGAGTCGAATACGATTTCGCGTTGAAGAAGGACAAAATTCGCATTCGACTCGAAAACGAGTCGAATACGAATTCGCATTCGACTCGAAAACGAGTCGAATACGATTTCGCGTTGAAGAAGGGCAAAATTCGCATTCGACTCGAAAACGAGTCGAATACGATTTCGCGTTGAAGAAGGGCAAAATTCGTACTCGACTAGAAAGCGAGTCGAATACGATTTCGCGTTGAAGAAGGGCAAAATTCGTACTCGACTAGAAAGCGAGTCGAATACGATTTCGCGTTGAAAAAGGGAAAAACTCGTACGCGATTCAGTGAAACTAAATTTACATGTGCGCGTTGACGCGCGCGATTCGTGTGTTCTACGTGAGTAAATAGAGTGCGCGTCACATATGAATACAAAATGTCGACCATGCGTCGCCACGATGCCAGTGGACGAATTCTGCGAATTCGTGCAAACGCAGAAAGTTAAAAATATTCAAATTTGACGCCCACGATGACTCGTTCGTAGTAGACGCCTCCACAACTGCTTTTGAAAAGAATTTGATAAATGTTTGGAAATAATATTTAGGATTTTCTTTAATCATATCAGGAAACTGAAAACAGAAATAAAGTTTATACATTGGAAATTTTTTATCCTTTTCGCGGATTGGCGTCCGCGAAATCCGCATTTCGGGGGAGACTATTCTGCGGATTCCGGGTGGACCAAACTCTTCCGAAAAATGTCCGGGGTGGTGTTGGGAGTGTCGATAGACTGTTTTGTGTCAAGGTTGCCAATTTTCATGTAAGTATTGGAAGGTTCATTTCTGTGCATTCTCATATATTTTTTTTCACAGGAGCAATGAGGCGCGATAAAGGGGGATCAAGCGAGAGTGAAAAAGATAAACTTGTTTACGTCTCAAATGCGCGTTCGCGATGGAATACGAACTTGGAATCGACTCCAATACGCGTTCGCGTCGCATACGAACGCATTTACAACTCGTTTTCGACTTTGATTAAAAAGGAACAAATATGATTAAAAATCAACAAAAATATACAAAACTTGATAAGAAATGTATAAACATTGATTAGAAATCGACAAAAATCGACTGAAATCTGACAATAATCGAATAAAATCGGACAATAATCAATTCAGAATGACAAATAACAATTACAATTGGTAAAAATTGACCAAAAATACAGAAAAATCGATTAAAAACCAGCAAAAACAAACAGAAAACGATTAAATCAATTAAAAATCAACAAATAACCAAAATTGCCCTCAACACACCCCAACAACCTTCCACCACTCAAATTACACCGGAAAAAAACAAATTCAAACCGAAAAATCAACAAAGAATGCCAAAAAAAATATTGCAAACAAAGAGATAAGATCAATTCTCGAGGCAAATTCTCACCACAAAACAACGCATCGCCGCCGACATCAACTTTTTAAATTTGAGAAACTCGCGTTTTTACGTGTACCGGTGCAGTACCGGGACCGCGGTACTTGTACTGCGGTATACATTTAAGTGTACAGTGCACAACACTACTGTTTATTTTTAATGATCCAATAAATAAAATTTGAAACAAAGTTGAGTGGAATTGTACGTTTCTCGTATATTAAAGTTTTTATTTTTTAATTTTTTTTGTTCCATACTAGAATGGCGATTCGATACTTTTGTAGCTCGAATTCACTGATATAAACGTGGTCGGTTTTCATCACGCGTCAATGCGCTCGTGCAATAGTATAGGCGCGCATGGCTTGATGCGCACAAAACTTGCAAAACTTGCACGGAATTTGGTCAATTTTTGACAAATTTCAGCAGATTTTTGCCTATATTTGACAAATTTCCACTGATTTTTGACAATATTTGACCCAACAACTGCGCCACGTTCCAGGCGCCGGTTTAGGCATTTTAGACCCGTTTTAGACCGTTTTAGATGGCGAAAACGTTCTCTCCATCATTTTCTACCCCTGGGTGAGGTTTTCAGCGTTCATGATTGATGAAAAAGCTGTTTTCTAACTAGCTGTCCCATTGCTAGTTTTGGCGTCAGGTTTTAGCAACCTTCCGATCCGACTCTGTCGTCTGCACGACCTCCAAGACTGTTTTAGGGTTAATTTGAGTCAAATAATTCATTCTGGGGGTTGTTTTGGGTTTTTTACAAGTGTGTTTTTGTAGTTTTTATTGGTTTCAAACATTGTCAATTCTTTATACAAGTGTAACTTTCATTTCTCTGTATTTTGAGAACTTTGCATTGCAGCAAAGTTCATTTCTTGCCCCTTAATTATTGTGTAATTGTTGGTTTTGAAGCCCGTTTTTTAACAATAACTTTATTTGAAGTGCCTATTGTTTCAGGCACGTGCTTCCACGTGCCTTTTATTGTTGAGCAATTTCTTGGGCAGTTGCGCTCCTGTTGCTAGCATTGCCGCGCGTTCTCCGCGCGCGTACTCGCGTTTCGCATCACACACATTCGGATTCGATGGCCTATCGCGGCGGCACATTGTGTGGCATAGCGCGGCACTTTGCAATTGCTAATGCTACGGTCGACGGCGATTCGCATGCGCTATCCGCTGCATCAAACCCCAAATACCGATAAAAAATCGCTGAAAACACTAATCCCGACCCAAAAACCGCCAAAATTACCCTCAACACACGCAACAACCTTCCACCACTTAAATTACACCGGAAAAAAACAATTTCAAACCGAAAAATCAACAAAAAAGGCCAAAAAAATATTGCAAACAAAGAGAAAAGATCAATTATCGAGGCAAATCCCCACCACAAAACAACGCATCGCCGGTATACACTTAAGCGTACAGTGCACAACACTACTGTTTATTTTCAATGATCCAATAAATAAAATTTGAAACAAAGTTGAGTGGAATTGTACGTTTCTTGTATATTAAAGTTTTTATTTTGTTTGTTTACACTTAATTTTTTTTTTCCATCATAGAATGGCGACTCGATACTTTTGTAGCTCGAATTCACTTCGTAAACGTGGTCGGTGTTCATCACGCGTCAATGCGCTCGTGCAATAGTATAGGCGCGCATACGATTTGATGCGCGCAAAACTTGCAAAACTTGCACGGAATTTGGGCAATTTTTGACAAATTTCAGCAGATTTTTGCCTGTATTTGACAAATTTCAGAAGATTTTTGCCTATATTTGACAAATTTCAGAAGATTTCCTCAATCCTCAAACATTTGCTGAAATTTCTCATAAAATTTCTAAAATTAATTGAAATTTGTCTGAAATTTGTCTGGAATTTGTCAAATATTGTCAAAAATCCGTGGAAATTTGTCAAATACTGGCAAAAATCCATGTAAATTTGTCAAAAATTGCCATAATTCGGTGCAAATTGTGTTAGATATTGGAAAAATTTATTTTAACGCTTCCAACGCGCCAGTAAATCGCGCGTGCACACGCATGGATTTTTCGTCATAGTTGGATGCGCGCAAACCTCACGTAACTTGCGCCAAAATTTGGCAATTTTTGACAAATTTCAGCAGATTTTTGCCAGTATTTGACAAATTTCCACTGATTTTTGACAATATTTGACCCAACAACTGCGCCACGTTCCAGGCGCCGGTTTAGGCATTTTAGACCCGTTTTAGACCGTTTTAGATGGCGAAAACGTTCTCTCCATCATTTTCTACCCCTGGGTGAGGTTTTCAGCGTTCATGATTGATGAAAAAGCTGTTTTCTAACTAGCTGTCCCATTGCTAGTTTTGGCGTCAGGTTTTAGCAACCTTCCGATCCGACTCTGTCGTCTGCACGACCTCCAAGACTGTTTTAGGGTTAATTTGAGTCAAATAATTCATTCTGGGGGTTGTTTTGGGTTTTTTACAAGTGTGTTTTTGTAGTTTTTATTGGTTTCAAACATTGTCAATTCTTTATACAAGTGTAACTTTCATTTCTCTGTATTTTGAGAACTTTGCATTGCAGCAAAGTTCATTTCTTGCCCCTTAATTATTGTGTAATTGTTGGTTTTCAAGCCCGTTTTTTAACAATAACTTTATTTGAAGTGCCTATTGTTTCAGGCACGTGCTTCCACGTGCCTTTTATTGTTGAGCAATTTCTTGGGCAGTTGCGCTCCTGTTGCTAGCATTGCCGCGCGTTCTCCGCGCGCGTACTCGCGTTTCGCATCACACACATTCGGATTCGATGGCCTATCGCGGCGGCACATTGTGTGGCATAGCGCGGCACGTTGCAATTGCTAATGCTACGGTCGACGGCGATTCGCATGCGCTATCCGCTGCATCAAACCCCAAATACCGATAAAAAATCGCTGAAAACACTAATCCCGACCCAAAAACCGCCAAAATTACCCTCAACACACGCAACAACCTTCCACCACTTAAATTACACCGGAAAAAAACAATTTCAAACCGAAAAATCAACAAAAAAGGCCAAAAAAATATTGCAAACAAAGAGAAAAGATCAATTATCGAGGCAAATCCCCACCACAAAACAACGCATCGCCGGTATACACTTAAGCGTACAGTGCACAACACTACTGTTTATTTTCAATGATCCAATAAATAAAATTTGAAACAAAGTTGAGTGGAATTGTACGTTTCTTGTATATTAAAGTTTTTATTTTGTTTGTTTACACTTAATTTTTTTTTTCCATCATAGAATGGCGACTCGATACTTTTGTAGCTCGAATTCACTTCGTAAACGTGGTCGGTGTTCATCACGCGTCAATGCGCTCGTGCAATAGTATAGGCGCGCATACAATTTGATGCGCGCAAAACTTGCAAAACTTGCACGGAATTTGGGCAATTTTTGACAAATTTCAGCAGATTTTTGCCTGTATTTGACAAATTTCAGAAGATTTTTGCCTATATTTGACAAATTTCAGAAGATTTCCTCAATCCTCAAACATTTGCTGAAATTTCTCATAAAATTTCTAAAATTAATTGAAATTTGTCTGAAATTTGTCTGGAATTTGTCAAATATTGTCAAAAATCCGTGGAAATTTGTCAAATACTGGCAAAAATCCATGTAAATTTGTCAAAAATTGCCATAATTCGGTGCAAATTGTGTTAGATATTGGAAAAATTTATTTTAACGCTTCCAACGCGCCAGTAAATCGCGCGTGCACACGCATGGATTTTTCGTCATAGTTGGATGCGCGCAAACCTCACGTAACTTGCGCCAAAATTTGGCAATTTTTGACAAATTTCAGCAGATTTTTGCCAGTATTTGACAAATTTCCACTGATTTTTGACAATATTTGACCCAACAACTGCGCCACGTTCCAGGCGCCGGTTTAGGCATTTTAGACCCGTTTTAGACCGTTTTAGATGGCGAAAACGTTCTCTCCATCATTTTCTACCCCTGGGTGAGGTTTTCAGCGTTCATGATTGATGAAAAAGCTGTTTTCTAACTAGCTGTCCCATTGCTAGTTTTGGCGTCAGGTTTTAGCAACCTTCCGATCCGACTCTGTCGTCTGCACGACCTCCAAGACTGTTTTAGGGTTAATTTGAGTCAAATAATTCATTCTGGGGGTTGTTTTGGGTTTTTTACAAGTGTGTTTTTGTAGTTTTTATTGGTTTCAAACATTGTCAATTCTTTATACAAGTGTAACTTTCATTTCTCTGTATTTTGAGAACTTTGCATTGCAGCAAAGTTCATTTCTTGCCCCTTAATTATTGTGTAATTGTTGGTTTTCAAGCCCGTTTTTTAACAATAACTTTATTTGAAGTGCCTATTGTTTCAGGCACGTGCTTCCACGTGCCTTTTATTGTTGAGCAATTTCTTGGGCAGTTGCGCTCCTGTTGCTAGCATTGCCGCGCGTTCTCCGCGCGTGTACTCGCGCGTTTCGCATCACACACATTCGGGTTCGATGGCCTATCGCGGCGGCACATTGTGTGGCATAGCGCGGCACGTTGCAATTACGTGACGTGGCACGTTGCTGTTACGTGACGCGATAGCCAGTATTTAAGCAGGGGATTCCATCATCGTTTACACAAATGCGCATTGCAACGTGGAGGCGCATTCGAGTCCTTTTCCCAAGCGAAATCGTATTCGATTCGCTTTCGAATCGAATACGAGTTTTGTCCTTTTTCAACGCGAAATCGTATTCGATTCGCTTTCGAATCGTATACGAGATGGTCGATGATTTTTGTTTCCCGGACTTTGATTCGTATTCGAGTTGTTACGAGTTCGTATTTTGATCGTATTCGTATTCGAATCGAATTCGAATCGTATTCGAATCGAATACGAATCGAATTCGAGTCGTATTCGAGATGGTCGATGATTTCCACTCGCTCGTATACGCGTTGTATACGAGCTCGTATTTTGATCGTAATCGTAAACGAATCGTTTACAAGTCGTATACAAGTTGTATACGACGTGTATACACCTCGTATACGAACGAAGTTTGGAAAATCCACCGGATACTTACTACGACATGAAAACACATAGTAGTCACATACGTCTTATTTGGAAATTGTGTTTTCACAAACTTCGTTCGTATACGAGGTGTATACACGTCGTATACAACTTGTATACGACTTGTAAACGATTCGTTTACGATTACGATCAAAATACGAGCTCGTATACAACGCGTATACGAGCGAGTGGAAATCATCGACCATCTCGAATGCGACTCGAATACGATTCGAATACATCTCGAATACATCTCGTTTTCGAGTCGAGTACGAATTTTGCCCTTCTTCAACGCGAAATCGTATTCGATTCGCTTTCGAATCGTATACGAGATGGTCGATGATTTTTGTTTCCCGGACTTTGATTCGTATTCGAGTTGTTACGAGTTCGTATTTTGATCGTATTCGTATTCGAATCGAATTCGAATCGTATTCGAATCGAATACGAATCGAATTCGAGTCGTATTCGAGATGGTCGATGATTTCCACTCGCTCGTATACGCGTTGTATACGAGCTCGTATTTTGATCGTAATCGTAAACGAGTCGTTTACAAGTCGTATACGAGTTGTATACGACGTGTATACACCTCGTATACGAACGAAGTTTGGAAAATCCACCGGATACTTACTACGACATGAAAACACATAGTAGTCACATACGTCTTATTTGGAAATTGTGTTTTCACAAACTTCGTTCGTATACGAGGTGTATACACGTCGTATACAACTTGTATACGACTTGTAAACGATTCGTTTACGATTACGATCAAAATACGAGCTCGTATACAACGCGTATACGAGCGAGTGGAAATCATCGACCATCTCGAATGCGACTCGAATACGATTCGAATACATCTCGAATACATCTCGTTTTCGAGTCGAGTACGAATTTTGCCCTTCTTCAACGCGAAATCGTATTCGATTCGCTTTCGAATCGTATACGAGATGGTCGATGATTTTTGTTTCCCGGACTTTGATTCGTATTCGAGTTGTTACGAGTTCGTATTTTGATCGTATTCGTATTCGAATCGAATTCGAATCGTATTCGAATCGAATACGAATCGAATTCGAGTCGTATTCGAGATGGTCGATGATTTCCACTCGCTCGTATACGCGTTGTATACGAGCTCGTATTTTGATCGTAATCGTAAACGAGTCGTTTACAAGTCGTATACGAGTTGTATACGACGTGTATACACCTCGTATACGAACGAAGTTTGGAAAATCCACCGGATACTTACTACGACATGAAAACACATAGTAGTCACATACGTCTTATTTGGAAATTGTGTTTTCACAAACTTCGTTCGTATACGAGGTGTATACACGTCGTATACAACTTGTATACGACTTGTAAACGATTCGTTTACGATTACGATCAAAATACGAGCTCGTATACAACGCGTATACGAGCGAGTGGAAATCATCGACCATCTCGAATGCGACTCGAATACGATTCGAATACATCTCGAATACATCTCGTTTTCGAGTCGAGTACGAATTTTGCCCTTCTTCAACGCGAAATCGTATTCGATTCGCTTTCGAATCGTATACGAGATGGTCGATGATTTTTGTTTCCCGGACTTTGATTCGTATTCGAGTTGTTACGAGTTCGTATTTTGATCGTATTCGTATTCGAATCGAATTCGAATCGTATTCGAATCGAATACGAATCGAATTCGAGTCGTATTCGAGATGGTCGATGATTTCCACTCGCTCGTATACGCGTTGTATACGAGCTCGTATTTTGATCGTAATCGTAAACGAGTCGTTTACAAGTCGTATACGAGTTGTATACGACGTGTATACACCTCGTATACGAACGAAGTTTGGAAAATCCACCGGATACTTACTACGACATGAAAACACATAGTAGTCACATACGTCTTATTTGGAAATTGTGTTTTCACAAACTTCGTTCGTATACGAGGTGTATACACGTCGTATACAACTTGTATACGACTTGTAAACGATTCGTTTACGATTACGATCAAAATACGAGCTCGTATACAACGCGTATACGAGCGAGTGGAAATCATCGACCATCTCGAATGCGACTCGAATACGATTCGAATACATCTCGAATACATCTCGTTTTCGAGTCGAGTACGAATTTTGCCCTTCTTCAACGCGAAATCGTATTCGATTCGCTTTCGAATCGTATACGAGATGGTCGATGATTTTTGTTTCCCGGACTTTGATTCGTATTCGAGTTGTTACGAGTTCGTATTTTGATCGTATTCGTATTCGAATCGAATTCGAATCGTATTCGAATCGAATACGAATCGAATTCGAGTCGTATTCGAGATGGTCGATGATTTCCACTCGCTCGTATACGCGTTGTATACGAGCTCGTATTTTGATCGTAATCGTAAACGAGTCGTTTACAAGTCGTATACGAGTTGTATACGACGTGTATACACCTCGTATACGAACGAAGTTTGGAAAATCCACCGGATACTTACTACGACATGAAAACACATAGTAGTCACATACGTCTTATTTGGAAATTGTGTTTTCACAAACTTCGTTCGTATACGAGGTGTATACACGTCGTATACAACTTGTATACGACTTGTAAACGATTCGTTTACGATTACGATCAAAATACGAGCTCGTATACAACGCGTATACGAGCGAGTGGAAATCATCGACCATCTCGAATGCGACTCGAATACGATTCGAATACATCTCGAATACATCTCGTTTTCGAGTCGAGTACGAATTTTGCCCTTCTTCAACGCGAAATCGTATTCGATTCGCTTTCGAATCGTATACGAGATGGTCGATGATTTTTGTTTCCCGGACTTTGATTCGTATTCGAGTTGTTACGAGTTCGTATTTTGATCGTATTCGTATTCGAATCGAATTCGAATCGTATTCGAATCGAATACGAATCGAATTCGAGTCGTATTCGAGATGGTCGATGATTTCCACTCGCTCGTATACGCGTTGTATACGAGCTCGTATTTTGATCGTAATCGTAAACGAGTCGTTTACAAGTCGTATACGAGTTGTATACGACGTGTATACACCTCGTATACGAACGAAGTTTGGAAAATCCACCGGATACTTACTACGACATGAAAACACATAGTAGTCACATACGTCTTATTTGGAAATTGTGTTTTCACAAACTTCGTTCGTATACGAGGTGTATACACGTCGTATACAACTTGTATACGACTTGTAAACGATTCGTTTACGATTACGATCAAAATACGAGCTCGTATACAACGCGTATACGAGCGAGTGGAAATCATCGACCATCTCGAATGCGACTCGAATACGATTCGAATACATCTCGAATACATCTCGTTTTCGAGTCGAGTACGAATTTTGCCCTTCTTCAACGCGAAATCGTATTCGATTCGCTTTCGAATCGTATACGAGATGGTCGATGATTTTTGTTTCCCGGACTTTGATTCGTATTCGAGTTGTTACGAGTTCGTATTTTGATCGTATTCGTATTCGAATCGAATTCGAATCGTATTCGAATCGAATACGAATCGAATTCGAGTCGTATTCGAGATGGTCGATGATTTTGTAGATCAAGAGATCATTTATTATTTCACAATTACAGAGTTTTTCCTTTATTTATTTATAATGCATATGTTTTGTTTTCCCCACTTATGTATCTAGTTTTGATACATATCGTATTTTAAGCATTGAGCACCATGCGCCCTTTATCATTTTCTTTAATTTTCACTTAATGTGAAATATTGTCGCTTAGTAAAGTCAGCACCAGATGGTGTCTTATCGTTTTTGCTTTTGTTATCCAACATGGCGTCTCCCGCACAGGACGGTCGCCTTTATGTATTCTCTTCATTTATAGCAGTATGTAAGTGTATATTTTCATTAAACCGTTTTATTTAGGCTTTTTATTAAGCTTTTGTTCTTTGTTTGCCACGTTTGATAAGTGGCAAACACACACGTTTTCACGAGGCCGTGCGGAGAAGCGCGCCCGTGCCACGTCGTCATTATTACGCTCATTTCGGCCATTAATAGCTTCCACTGGCCCGTTTTATTTTTCCACCACGCTACAAGTGGTAGCAGAGAGCTGGGGACGACCCATTGTGTTATTTATTGCTAATTATCGACGCCATTTTCGCGAAATTCGCGAAAATTCGCGCCGAGTTTGTGTATTTTCAGATTTTCACCCGACGGCCGCCATTTTCGACGATTTTCATCATTTTCAACCGATTTTTCGACGATTTTGGAATTTTCCCACGTGCAGTGCACCTTGTACGGCGTGTCGGTACCAGAGTTACACAGATTTTCGACGATTTTTCCAGGATTTACGACGATTTTTGAAGTTTTCGCGACGATTTTCGCGTTCTGATGTAAATCGACGAGTTTTGATGCAAACCGACGATTTTCGACGTGATAACTCGCCGTCGTCGCTCATCTCATCTCAACATATCACTAATCATTCTCTCCCTACAGTAGTCGCAATATACTTTGTTAATTTTAAGATAGGTTTAAGTTTTTGGGGGTCAATTAGATTCGGCTTCACCCTTCGTCCATTCGGGCACGTGAAGCTAGTATTCTTGGGCAAGGCTATCCCTGCGCCACCTAACACTCCCGTGGCCCCAGGTGGCTTGCAAAGGACGTTAGGGGGATACTTGCCTAAGGTTTTTAAACCGATTGTAGCATCGGTTCCCCATCGTGGTTTCCGCCTTGACAGTGCTCCGATTCTCAGTGCGACGTTTTGTGCTTCGAGACGTCCAGTCTCAGTGCTTCAATCAAATTTAGTCATTCCCTGTGTCAGTGCTTCTTTTCACGATGTCCAAGTCTTCAGACGCATCGGTCGGCAAAATTCCGATTTTGTCAATCGGAAATTATGAATCATGGCGCAGATCGATGCGCATGTATTTGAAGTCAGAAGGATTGTGGCATCACGTCACGGAAGACACCGAGGAAGCCGACCTTAAGACATTTAATGACAAGGAATTGAAAAAGTACAAGAAAAGAAAGGACCGTGCATTGGGTTTAATTTACTGCCAAGTGAGCGAGGCGAAACGATCCGTCTTAGATCCCTGCAATACACCAAAGGAGTCATGGGACGCCCTCGCAAAAGTGTATGCACCATCTTCTCGTGCTCGCAAGGCCGCTATGCGCCGCGAGTTTCTTGGTCTTCATCTCTTACCTGGCGAAGAGATGGTAGATTTCATCGGCAGGGTGGACGATCACGTCCGAAAATTGACTGATGTGAAAGAAACAATATCAGATGACCATAAAGCTTATCAGTATTTGGACATGTTGCCCAGCGAATATTCCCAAGTTTCTTTTGCAATATATCATTGGCCAGACGACGACTTCAAGCCGATTAAAGTAGCTGACCAATTACTTTCGGAATATCTCCGGCTCAAATCCATTTCTTCCCGGGATAATCCGAATTCGTCATCTCAAGCTTTTGCCAATGAACGTCGTGGACGGGACCAATCGCGCCCTTCACGACCATTAACTCAAATTCAGTGTTATAACTGCGGGGACATGGGCCATTATGCGAATCGCTGTCCACATCCTCCGAATCCAAATAGAATTGACAAAAATCGCCCAACTGCCACTTTTCAACGCAAATCACGCAGTTCCAGCCGTAAACGCAAGCAGAAGGCAAATCAACAAGATAATTCGAAACCAAGGGGGAATTCTCAAGTTCGAAGAGAGTCCAACTTCTTTTTGAATGCGCCACCACAAGTTGAGGTCCCAATTGCACACTTCATGCAAAATTCGGAATGGATCGTCGATTGTGGGGCAACGGACCATGTTTCTCACGTCAAGGCTTGGTTTTCGGATTTTCAACCAGTTACACCTTTTGACATTGAGTTAGGCCAAGGCCATTCACAGGTTACTGGAAAAGGAACTGTGCGAATTCAGACCTTTATTGACAATTGCGAATGTGTGGTGAATCTACACGAAGTCTTGTATGCTCCGAACTTCGAGGCGAACCTCATCTCGGTATCGCGGATAGACAATAATAAACACCACATCCACATATTTAATTCCGAAATAAATGTGTATGAAACCGATATTAGACACAGCGTCCTCCGCGCGAGACAAAAGGGAGGATTGTATTACGTCGATGGATTGCGTCCGCCCACGACAGTTACTGTGAACAATCCTCAAGTTCAAAATGAGGTTTTGCCATCTACAAATCCTAAAACTATGGTTACGGTTGAGGAAGATTTTCCAAAAATTAAGAAAGCATCCAAGAAGTCGAAGACAAGAGACATTACTGATTTTCGCATCGAGTTGCCAAATCCAGTACCTAAAAATCTCCTTCCTCAGACTTTCCATCCTCCTCCCGTACCTACACCTGTCCTTACCAATTCCAACCCCATTGTCCCGTCCTATGCTACGGCCCTGAATAGCATTCCTCCCAAATCCAATCCAGGCAAGCAGATTAAGCAGAATGGTCAAAAACCAATTGCTACTGCAACGTCAAAGAAGGACAGTACGGGACTTTGGCACAGCCGGTTAGGGCATTTACACGCCAATGCCATTAGACTTTTGGCCAACAACCCACAAGTTTATGGTTTTACACCGGAAGAAGTTCGCCAAGAGCTCGCCTGCAATCATTGCCGAATCGCTAAATCAATTCGAGCGTCGCTTAACCTTATGGCGCGCATGCGGATTTCTCGGAGTGCGAAAGGGACCCTATTTTTAACATTACGGCGGCCTATACCTTGACCCCCTGTTCGCAGTCTCATGGCTGATTTTGCGGATTTCACTTATTTGTATATTCCGCACGATCGCGCGCGTTTTATCAACCTTGGGAAAGCCGCTTTCTCAAATTTGCAAATTCCACATTGTGTGAACATGCTACAACGCTTCTGTGCGCGTCAATAAAAAAAAAAACCGATTAGAAATGAAATTCAGGGTTTTGTTAAAATAAAAATTATACAATATAATCAGTCTATAATGCTTCTATAATGCTGTTGGTTTAATCAGCACATTGTAATCGTGTGAAAACACGCGCGCTCGCAATAATACATTACCCAATGTACTTGCACTGGCATGGACCCATCAGTGCGCACTTTCCCGTGCGTGCTGCTTGCACTATTTACATCAATTGTTGCTCCACAGGTTGCGCGACCTGCCGGGCAGTTAAGACGTACTAGAATAACCTCAGGATTTGATAAAACCTGATTTTTGGATGACACTAAGTAAATGGCAGTGAATGTGAGATGTGAGATACACGATGAATTTAATAAAATTTATATTTCCTAATCATGGGATTGGTTTCACGTTTCATAATCCAACAATTAAGTAGAATATCATTATTGCAATTGATTAAAACAAATTTTTTTTACAAATTCTTTGGTTTTACATTTTAAATTTATTTTCCAATAGTTGGCACCATCGCAATTGCTGCGAGTTTAAAACACTGCATTCAGCAGAATTTACTGCACTTTCAAATCAAGGCCAGGCATACCTACTGCAAAGTAATGTATAAACCATAAAGAAGCCTTTGATTCGGAATTGCCTGTAGGTAATTCTGCGCTGGTCTCCAATGGAAATGTCCGCGCCGGTCTTCCGTGCACGGAAAGTCCACAGAAAGTCCGTGCATTCCGTGCGCTGGGAGTCCGTGCGTCGTACCGCGTGATCTTGCATTGTTTTTTGTGGGCTTTTCCTGATTAGGATTACTTCCTTTTTAACTCTTGAAGAATTAAGTTTGTTTTTTTTGCTCCAAAACGTCCCAAAACGCCTGAAAATCGCGCAACTCGAGGCAAAACATTACAGTGTGTATTCAAATCAAAACTAGCTACAAATACATGCTGAAATTAGCTAAATTTTCAAATTTTTTGGCTTTCAAGAAGTAATGGAAACATTTGACATAACGTGGATCAGTTGCATTCAAAAACTAAAATATTTTGTGTTTTACTTCAATTTTAAACTAAAAATGATGTCATTTCCTGTTTAAACCCCTGTTAAAGCTTGAAATACATTTTAACTAAAAGAAATAAGTTTGTTTTTTTCTTCGGCAGTGACGTGTACACACGAGCACGCCTGAGAACGCCAAAAAATGCTAAAAAACGCTCAAAAACGCCTGAAAATCGCGCAACTCGAGGCAAAACATTAATTTTTCATCTTTATTTCAACTTTTGTGACGTTTAAAATTGTGTTCTCATGTTTTTTGCCTCAAGTTGCATTGTCATCTGGCGTTTTGGAGTGTTTTTATGTGTTCGCAGGCGTTCGCAGGCGTTTTTTGGCGTTGTCACTCACTCAAGTGGCCATTTTTAGCATTTTCCGTAGTAAAAATGGCCGTTTTTCGTCAAAATGGCCATTTTTAGCCATTTTTCAGAGTAAAAATGTTTTTTTTTCACCGTTTTTATAGTAAAATGGCCATTTTTAGTCGTTTTTTTAATCAAAAATGGCCGTTTTTATCGTTGAAACGTTATTAAAATGTAACGTTTCAATGGCGTTTTGATCTCGCCTCATTTCCGGTTTTGAAAATTAATAAACGCCCCGGCGTTTATTCGAGGCAATACCCAACTTGGGCTTTTATTCGCGTCGCACCGCATCATCATCTCACCTTGCCTCCCGTCTTGAAAATTTATAAACGCCCCGGCGTTTATTCAAGGCAAACCATTGTTTATGTAAGTTTTTCCTGATTAGGGTTACTTCCTTTAGAAGAAACACGTTTATTTCTTCTCGCTTAATCTTGAGTCGTGATCTCGCCTCGTTTCTGGTCTTAAAAATTAATAAACACCCCGGCTTTTATTCAAGGCAATACGGTACGTTTATGAAACCCAACTTGGGCTTTCATTTTAAAAAAAGCGCGTGTTCTTACGTCGAACTAAGAGATACAGGTGAATTAGCAACGCCTAATTTGATTTAATAAATAAAGCAAACAACATCTCGCCTCACTTCTGGCGTTTGTTCGAGGCAAGCCATTGTTTTTGCATTTTTTTTCCTGATTAGGGTTACTTCCTTTTTAACTCTTGAAGAAATAAGTATGTTTTTTTTACTCGGCAGTGACGTGTACGCGCGAGTACGCCTGAGAACGCCAAAAAATACTCCAAAACGCCTGAAAATCGTGCAACTCGAGGCAAAACATTAATTGTTTATTTTTGTTTCAACTTTTGTAACGTTTACAATTGTGTTCTCATGTTTTTTGCCTCAAGTTGCATTGTCATTTTGCGTTTTGGGGCGTTTTTAGGCATTTTTAGGCATTTGCGGGCGTTCTTGGGCGTTTTTTGGCGTTGTCATTCAATCAAATGGCCATTTTTAGCCATTTTTAGCCATTTTTCATAGAAAAATGGTTATTTTTAGCCGTTTTTCATCCAAAATGGCCGTTTTTCATCCAAAAGGGCCGTTTTTCATCCAAAATGGAATAATTGTTGTGTCCGGATTTTATGTCATTTATTGTCTTAATTAAAGTTAACAAAGTGTCTTTAATTTTTGCTTTTCTTGAATTTCAGCTTTTTAGATATTTTTACATATTAAACTTTCATTTTTTGTGATTTATTAAAAGTTACAGTGTTTTCATGAATTTTAGTGTCTATGATATTGATATTATCTTTATTCATTGCTATTTAAAGTTTTATTACTTCTCTGTGTCTTATTTCTTTAATTCTTGCTCATTTTGTGTGATTTTGGATGATTTTTAGTGCATTCGTCGATTTACAGATCACTTGCGTAAGACGCGTGACGTCATATTTCTTAATCTAGTTCGGTTGTGTTCAAACTTCTAACCTTTTGTTTGGACCTTATTCTTGTGTTATGGATAGGTTTTAGAATTGATTTAGACTAATTTGGGGGTGATCTGTCGATTGGTTTGCTTTATTTTTGTCCCGGAACGGTCGTTTTGTCGTTTCGAGCGTTCGTTGTCGGTACGCACTTGTGCGCTGCTGACCGAGTTCATTCCGTTCGGCAAACGATTATTTTCAAGTGTTCTTTTAATAAATAGTGCTTTTGTTGTAGGAAATTACATTTCCTAATGTTATTTTATTCAATACAGTGTGTATTCTTGATTTTATTCTTGTGTTGAAATTCAAATGTCGTGTTTTGCCGCTCTAGCGGATTTGAAGTGGGCGCCATGTTGGATTTCCCCGCTAATTTCTTTATTTATCCATTTCATTTGTCTTTTTGAAAATGAATAAACGCCCCGGCGTTTATGCGAGGCAAGCCATAGTTTTTGTAGGTTCTTTCCTGATTAGGGTTACTTGTGACGTGCACGCGCGAGCTCGCCCGAGGACGCCAAAAAAAGCTCAAAAACGCCCCAAAACGCCTGAAAATCGCGCAACTCGAAGCAAAAAATTACAGTTTGAATTCAAATCAAAACTAACCACAAATACATGCTACAATTAGGTAAATTTTCAAATTTTTTATCAATAAATGATGACTTTCAAGAAGTATGACAACATTTGACAAAATTTAGACCAGTTGCATTTAAAAACTAAAATATTTTGTGTTTTACTTCAATTTTAAACCAAAAATGACGTCATTTTTTGTTTAAACCGGCGTTTATTTGAGGCAAACACGCCGCTGAGAACGCCAAAAAATGCTCAAAAACACTCCAAAAGGCCTGAAAATCGCGCAACTTGAGGCAAAAAATTAATTTTTCATCTTTGTTTCAACTTTTGTGACGTTTAAAATTGTGTTTTCAAGTTTTATGCCTCAAGTTGCATTGTCATCTGGCGTTTTGGGGCGTTTTGGGGCGTTCGCAGGCGTTTGCACGCGTTTTTTGGCATTGTCACTCACTCAAGTGGCCATTTTTAGCCAATTTTCGAAGTAAAAATGGCCTTTTTTTATTAAAATGGCCATTTTCAGCCATTTGTCATAGTAAAAATGGCCATTTTCAGCCATTTTTTATAGTAAAAGTGGCCATTTTTCATCCAAAATGGCCGTTTTTCATCCAAAATGACCATTTTTATCATTGACACGCTATAAAAATGTAACGTTTCAATGGCGTTTTGACGAAACCGGTAAGTTTTGAAATTTCCCGTGTCCCGTTATTGTGACTCCTCGTCCGGTTTCTCAGAACCGAAACCCTAATACAGGTGAATTAGTGACGCCTAATTTGTTTCAACAAATAAAGCAAACAACATCTCGCCTCACTTCCAGTCTTGAAAATTAGTAAACGCCCCGGCGTTTATTCGAGGCAAGCCGTTGTTTTTACAGTAATTTCCTGGTTAGGGTTATTTTTTTTTTAACTCTTGAAGAAATAAGTTTGTTTTTTTCTCGCCTGCACGCGCGAGCTCGCATGAGAATGCTAAAAAATAAGCAAAAACGTTCTAAAACGCCCCAAAACGCTTCAAAATGCTCCAAAAAGCCTGAAAATCGTGCCACTCAAAGCAAAAAATTATGTTTGCATGTTTTTTGCCTCAAGTTGCACGGTTATCTGGCGTTTTGGTGCGTTCTTGGGGCGTTTTGGTGCGTTCTTGGGGCGTTTTCGGGCGTTTTTTTGGCGTTGTCACTCACTCCCGCACTTTGCTGTCTTGTTTATTACAATTTGGTTTAGCTGTTGTATTTATTTTTATTTGTTTTATGGTTATTTAATGTGTTTTTGTAGCATTCAAAATGTTTTGTTGCCTAATTTCTCGTTTTGGCGCCAACTGTTTGTTTGACAACGCCGTGTCAGAATTTAGGGATGATTCTGCTTTGGTTTCTAATTAAAAAAAAAATGTTGTTTTAATTTCAATTGTAACTGCTTATTATAACGTTATTATTAGTATTTTGTAAAGGTTCATTTTTTTTCCATGTTAATAAAAAATGAAGTAACTTTCGGTGAAAAAAAAAACAGTTAAATGCGGATCAAAATTAAACACACACGAGAAGTTTAATAAACGTCCCGGCGTTTATTCGAGGCAATACGGTACATTTGTGAAACCCAACTTGGAACCCGAAAATAACGTGGGGCCGTCTGAACACCTGGATTTGAATTTTCGTCTACGCGCGCGCCGACGCATGGGGAATGCGGGGTGGGGTTCCTTCCCAGTGTTCCGAACGAGTCAATTTCACCCCGAAAATATCCCGAAATTGCTGATACATGCATTTCGAGCCAGAAATATTGATCTTCATGTAAATTTTGATTGTTTAGCTTTTTTTTGAAATTTTACAAATTTTTCTCATCTCCTGCCTTCCTCGCTCATTTAACACCAAAATGGCCTGCATTGAGGATTTTTCCCATAATCCTTTTCACACGTATGGAGCGCAAACAGTCGCAATAAATGAAATCAGCGGAATTCGGCCTTGAGTTTGCGACGCCATCTTGAATACGAGTAACAGCACAGTATGGTGTCAATTATTCGAACTGATCGTAAGGCATGGGACAAAAATTGATTAAAAACGAACAAACATGATTAAAAATCAACAAAAATCGACTGAAATCGGACAATAATCAATTCAGAATGACAAATAACGATTAAAATTGGCAAAAATTGTCACAAATAGAGAAAAACCGATTAAAAATCAGCAAGAAACCAATAGAAATTGATAAAATCAAATAAAAATTAACAAATATCCATTTTGTTTGCTTTTAAACAAATTAAGAACTTTGAAAACACACGACAATTTTAAACAGTAAACACCGGGGTCAAATAAGCGCCGCTACTCGTTTAAACACCGGGGAGGTGTTAGTGAAGTGCCTCGAGTGGAGAAATTAATAAACGCTCGAGGCACCACGGTAGGCTTATTAAACACAAAATATGAAACGCTCGATCTTCAACAGGCGCACACGCCCGAGAACACCTCGGCATGCCTCAGCACTCTCCAAGAAACGAGAAAAACCAAGGCAAAAAAAAAAAAATACACCAAAATTAGGACTAAAATCAAACACACATGGGGCCCGGAAGATTGATAACATCCCGGCATATATTCAAGGCAGTACGCCATGTTTTTTCCACCATTTTGTAAGTTTATTTCAATATTCATAAAGTTTATTGCTTTTTGTATCATTAGTAGTATTCCCTTGTGTGATGTGGTTTTATAAATATCACACACAACTGCTTCTGCTGTTTTCTTCACGTTTATGCTTCGTGTATGCACGTGAAGCCCTCGCACATCTTTTGAGCACCTGTACACATTTGGACACGCTCAAGGTGCTACATCGCGCGCTCAAACGCACTAGATCGCGCGCGCAAACGCGCTACATCACGCATATTAGGGATAAGAACGGACCGGGATAGGGACTGGACTGGTAATGTTTGCCCTATGCGGATACGGGACGGGACGGGATTACAGTTGCTAAATTCGTACTGCGAGGCGGAGACAATTTTCTAATTCCAGTTGTTATTTATCACTATTAAGCCTAATATTGAGCCTGATAATGCTAAAATAAAGTAAATAAACAACAACAACAAACTCATTATTAAAAGTAAATTACACTGTATGACCAAAATATTGTTGTTTCTTTACTTTATTTTAGCATTATTAGGCCTAATATTAGGCTTAATACTGATTTATTTCAATTATGCAATCATACGCGCGTATTACGCTAACGTAATGGACCCGGGACGGGTCGGGACCCGAAAATTGGTCCCGTTCTCATCCCTAACGCATATATATCGCAGACATATCGCGCCCACGACAAAGCACAAACCCATGGCAGTCACCAAAGAATATTTACGCCGCTTCCACGCACGTTTTATTTTCTCACAGGCCTCTACACATTTAACTTGCGCGCGCACTTGCTACGTGCTCGTGTGGTCACAATAAATACCTAATTTTCATTAAAATAACGAATGAACGAAATCACTTCAACCACACTTGCTACGGTCGACGCATCGACGGCGATTCGCATGCGTTACCCCAAATACCGATCAAAAATCGCAGAAAACACTAATCCCGACCCAAAAACCGCCAAAATTACCCTCAACACACCCCAACAACCTTCCACCACTTAAATTACACCGGAAAAAAAACAATTTCAAACCGAAAAATCAACAAAAAAGGCCAAAAAAATATTGCAAACAAAGAGAAAAGATCAATTATCGAGGCAAATCCCCACCACAAAACAACGCATCGCCGGTAAACACTTAAGCGTACAGTGCACAACACTACTGTTTATTTTCAATGATCCAATAAATAAAATTTGAAACAAAGTTGAGTGGAATTGTACGTTTCTTGTATATTAAAGTTTTTATTTTGTTT
Organism: Strigamia acuminata; assembly: GCA_949358305.1. Classification (NCBI taxonomy): domain Eukaryota; kingdom Metazoa; phylum Arthropoda; class Chilopoda; order Geophilomorpha; family Linotaeniidae; genus Strigamia; species Strigamia acuminata. Next base: position 17,707 of record CASHSZ010000022.1, on the reverse strand, counting down.
GTTTACACTTAATTTTTTTTTTCCATCATAGAATGGCGACTCGATACTTTTGTAGCTCGAATTCACTTCGTAAACGTAATCGGTGTTCATCACGCGTCAATGCGCTCGTGCAATAGTATAGGCGCGCATACGATTTGATGCGCGCAAAACTTGCAAAACTTGCACGGAATTTGGGCAATTTTTGACAATTTTCAGCAGATTTTTGCCTGTATTTGACAAATTTCAGAAGATTTTTGCCTATATTTGACAAATTTCAGAAGATTTCCTCAATCCTCAAACATTTGCTGAAATTTCTCATAAAATTTCTAAAATTAATTGAAATTTGTCTGAAATTTGTCTGCAATTTGTCAAATATTGTCAAAAATCCGTGGAAATTTGTCAAATACTGGCAAAAATCCATGTAAATTTGTCAAAAATTGCCATAATTCGGTGCAAATTGTGTTAGACATTGGAAAAATTTATTTTAACGCTTCCAACGCGCCAGTAAATCGCGCGTGCACACGCGTGGATTTTTCGTCATAGTTGGATGCGCGCAAACCTCACGTAACTTGCGCCAAAATTTGGCAATTTTTGACAAATTTCAGCAGATTTTTGCCAGTATTTGACAAATTTCCACTGATTTTTGACAATATTTGACCCAACAACTGCGCCACGTTCCAGGCGCCGGTTTAGGCATTTTAGACCCGTTTTAGACCGTTTTAGATGGCGAAAACGTTCTCTCCATCATTTTCTACCCCTGGGTGAGGTTTTCAGCGTTCATGATTGATGAAAAAGCTGTTTTCTAACTAGCTGTCCCATTGCTAGTTTTGGCGTCAGGTTTTAGCAACCTTCCGATCCGACTCTGTCGTCTGCACGACCTCCAAGACCGTTTTAGGGTTAATTTGAGTCAAATAATTCATTCTGGGATTGTTTTGGGTTTTTTACAAGTGTGTTTTTGTAGTTTTTATTGGTTTCAAACATTGTCAATTCTTTATACAAGTGTAACTTTCATTTCTCTGTATTTTGAGAACTTTGCATTGCAGCAAAGTTCATTTCTTGCCCCTTAATTATTGTGTAATTGTTGGTTTTCAAGCCCGTTTTTTAACAATAACTTTATTTGAAGTGCCTATTGTTTCAGGCACGTGCTTCCACGTGCCTTTTATTGTTGAGCAATTTCTTGGGCAGTTGCGCTCCTGTTGCTAGCATTACCGCGCGTTCTCCGCGCGCGTACTCGCGCGTTTCGCATCACACACATTCGGGTTCAATGGCCTATCGCGGCGGCACATTGTGTGGCATAGCGCGGCACGTTGCAATTACGTGACGTGGCACGTTGCTGTTACGTGACGCAATAGCCAGTATTTAAGCAGGGGATTCCATCATCGTTTACACAAATGCGCATTGCAACGTGGAGGCGCATTCGAGTCCTTTTCCCAAGCGTTGAAAAAGGACAAAACTCGTATTCGATTCGAAAGCGAATCGAATACGATTTTTGTCCTTTTTCAACGCAAAATTGTATTCGATTCGCTTTCGAATCGAATACGAGTTTTGCCCTTCTTCAACGCGAAATCGTATTCGACTCGTTTTCGAGTCGAATGCGAATTTTGCCCTTCTTCAACGCGAAATCGTATTCGACTCGCTTTCGAATCGAATACGAGTTTTGCCCTTCTTCAACGCGAAATCGTATTCGACTCGTTTTCGAGTCGAGTACGAATTTTGCCCTTCTTCAACGCGAAATCGTATTCGATTCGCTTTCGAATCGTATACGAGATGGTCGATTTTTGTTTCCCGGACTTTGATTCGTATTCGAGTTGTTACGAGTTCGTATTTTGATCGTATTCGTATTCGAATCGAATTCGAATCGTATTCGAATCGAATACGAATCGAATTCGAGTCGTATTCGAGATGGTCGATGATTTCCACTCGCTCGTATACGCGTTGTATACGAGCTCGTATTTTGATCGTAATCGTAAACGAATCGTTTACAAGTCGTATACAAGTTGTATACGACGTGTATACACCTCGTATACGAACGAAGTTTGTGAAAACACAATTTCCAAATAAGACGTATGTGACTACTATGTGTTTTCATGTCGTAGTAAGTATCCGGTGGATTTTCCAAACTTCGTTCGTATACGAGGTGTATACACGTCGTATACAACTTGTATACGACTTGTAAACGATTCGTTTACGATTACGATCAAAATACGAGCTCGTATACAACGCGTATACGAGCAAGTGGAAATCATCGACCATCTCGAATGCGACTCGAATACGATTCGAATACATCTCGAATACATCTCGAATACGAGTCGTACGAGTCAAAGTCCGGGAACGGGTCATCGACTATCTCGTATTCGAGTTGTTACGAGTTCGTATTTTGATCGTATTCGTATTCGAATCGAATTCGAATCGTATTCGAATCGAATACGAATCGAATTCGAGTCGTATTCGAGATGGTCGATGATTTCCACTCGCTCGTATACGCGTTGTATACGAGCTCGTATTTTGATCGTAATCGTAAACGAATCGTTTACAAGTCGTATACAAGTCGTATACGACGTGTATACACCTCGTATACGAACGAAGTTTGGAAAATCCACCGGACACTTACTACGACATGAAAACACATAGTAGTCACATACGTCTTATTTGGAAATTGTGTTTTCACAAACTTCGTTCGTATACGAGGTGTATACACGTCGTATACGACTTGTATACGACTTGTAAACGATTCGTTTACGATTACGATCAAAATACGAGCTCGTATACAACGCGTATACGAGCGAGTGGAAATCATCGACCATCTCGAATACGACTCGAATTCGATTAGTATTCGATTCGAATACGATTCGAATTCGATTCGAATACGAATACGATCAAAATACGAACTCGTAACAACTCGAATACGAGATAGTCGATGACCCGTTCCCGGACTTTGACTCGTACGACTCGTATTCGAGATGTATTCGAGATGTATTCGAATCGTATTCGAGTCGCATTCGAGATGGTCGATGATTTCCACTCGCTCGTATACGCGTTGTATACGAGCTCGTATTTTGATCGTAATCGTAAACGAATCGTTTACAAGTCGTATACAAGTCGTATACGACGTGTATACACCTCGTATACGAACGAAGTTTGGAAAATCCACCGGACACTTACTACGACATGAAAACACATAGTAGTCACATACGTCTTATTTGGAAATTGTGTTTTCACAAACTTCGTTCGTATACGAGGTGTATACACGTCGTATACGACTTGTATACGACTTGTAAACGATTCGTTTACGATTACGATCAAAATACGAGCTCGTATACAACGCGTATACGAGCGAGTGGAAATCATCGACCATCTCGAATACGACTCGAATTCGATTAGTATTCGATTCGAATACGATTCGAATTCGATTCGAATACGAATACGATCAAAATACGAACTCGTAACAACTCGAATACGAGATAGTCGATGACCCGTTCCCGGACTTTGACTCGTACGACTCGTATTCGAGATGTATTCGAGATGTATTCGAATCGTATTCGAGTCGCATTCGAGATGGTCGATGATTTCCACTCGCTCGTATACGCGTTGTATACGAGCTCGTATTTTGATCGTAATCGTAAACGAATCGTTTACAAGTCGTATACAAGTCGTATACGACGTGTATACACCTCGTATACGAACGAAGTTTGGAAAATCCACCGGACACTTACTACGACATGAAAACACATAGTAGTCACATACGTCTTATTTGGAAATTGTGTTTTCACAAACTTCGTTCGTATACGAGGTGTATACACGTCGTATACGACTTGTATACGACTTGTAAACGATTCGTTTACGATTACGATCAAAATACGAGCTCGTATACAACGCGTATACGAGCGAGTGGAAATCATCGACCATCTCGAATACGACTCGAATTCGATTCGTATTCGATTCGAATACGATTCGAATTCGATTCGAATACGAATACGATCAAAATACGAACTCGTAACAACTCGAATACAAATCAAAGTCCGGGAAACAAAAATCGACCATCTCGTATACGATTCGAAAGCGAATCGAATACGATTTCGCGTTGAAGAAGGGCAAAATTCGCATTCGACTCGAAAACGAGTCGAATACGATTTCGCGTTGAAGAAGGGCAAAACTCGCATTCGACTCGAAAACGAGTCGAATACGATTTCGCATTCGACTCGAAAACGAGTCGAATACGATTTCGCGTCGAAGAAGGGCAAAATTCGCATTCGACTCGAAAACGAGTCGAATACGATTTCGCGTTGAAGAAGGGCAAAACTCGCATTCGACTCGAAAACGAGTCGAATACGATTTCGCGTTGAGAAAGGGCAAAATTCGCATTCGACTCGAAAACGAGTCGAATACGATTTCGCGTCGAAGAAGGGCAAAATTTGCATTCGACTCGAAAACGAGTCGAATACGAGATCATTTTTTGATCTGGGTCGTGAATGCGTCCGTATGTCACGCGAACGCGTGTTGGAGTCGATTCCGAGTTCGTATTCCATCTTGAACGCGCATTGGAGACGTAAACCAGTTTATTTTACCCACTCTCGCTCGATCCCGCTTCATCGCTCCTTGTCGCTCCTGTGAAAAAAAATACATGAGAATGTGCAGAAATGAACCTTCCAATACTCACATGAAAATTGACAACCTTGACACAAAACAGTCTATTGACACTCCCAACACCACCCCGGACGTTTTCCGGAAGAGTTTGGTCCACCCGGAATCCCCAGAATAGTCGCCCCCGAAATGCGGATTTCACGGAAGCCAATCCGCGAAAAGGTTAGGCGGTCTCGCTGGCGGTGCGGCAGGAATTGCCAAAGCTGTCGATGAGGCAAAAACCAACAAGAGAATGCTCGATGAGACAAAACGTCATAATGCAGTTTCAGAAGGTAAAGGAATGCAATTCGCAAAAAAAAAATCGCGGAAACGCAAGTCTGGAAAAGGTTTTTACTTGAAACCTTACGGCTCACTGGTGACAAAAAAATAAAACCGCTAGATTCGTTGCAGTTGGAGGAACTGGCCAGACGAATGAAAATTTCATTTTTTAGAGGAGTGTTTTCGAGAGATACTTTACCCGTCAAACCACGATCGAAAGAATGTGGAATTATTAATTTGAACACGCACCACGAAAGCGGAAGTCATTGGGTGGCATACAGTAAAATTGGAAATAAGAAGCTGTACTTCGATAGTTTCGGAGACTTGCCACCCCCGTTGGAATTATACGATTATCTGGGAGACAACATAAAATACAATTACAATCAGTATCAAAATTTTGACGAAATTACTTGCGGCCATTTGTGCTTATATGTTTTAAAAAAATGGAGGAAAGAAGAAAAAAAAATAATTAAAAAATAGTTTTTTTCCCTTCTATTAAAAAAATGGTAAGCGTAAATAAACTAGGAGACGATTATCGTCTTAACGCAGTGCATAAATTGGGCAAACGTCAACGTCGAGAAGTAGATGAGGTTCTCGCAGATCACGTTGGTTACGATGCATTATCCGATCTAGAAAAAAAAATTTTTGACGAGATCACAAAGACTAAAAATGCCCTGAAAGCTGCTTGCGATTCTATAATTAACGATTTGAACGCATTAAAACGTACCGTACAAGATCAAGCTACTAAGCTAACGGGGCAAGGCGAAGGAATTGATACGAAGGATATTGATAAACTCAAAAATGATATTGCCTATGCTACTATAAAATATGGAACGTTGGAACAAGATTTGATTAAGAAAATTAAAGAATTAGAAGCGAACATTAAGATATTAGTAGATAATGCGACTGCTTCCGGTGGTGTAGAAGTTGACGAAAAACAAATAAGCGCATTAGAAATCAAAATCAAAGACTTGATAAATGACGTTAAATCCGAGTTGGAATCTGCGATCGAAGATTTAAAGACTGGGTTGGAGACGTTGACTAATAGCTTAATCCAGAATAAAACCGATTATGATACAAAAATAAACGAAGCATTGGATGAAGTAGAAACCAAAATCCAGAACTTAGACGTGGACAAAATCAGAACCAACATCGAGGCATCAAATGACAAGATAAAACAAGCACAGGATGATATAAAAAAGTTAGAAAAAAGTGTGGAAAATGAGGTTAAAGCCTTGCAAACCAAAATCAAAGCTTTACCCGCAAAATTTGGTGTTAGTAGCGAAAGTACGGAAGACTTAAAAACCAAAATTGAAGCGGCGAAAGCGGAGCTAGACACAGTCAGTACTGCCATTCAAAAAGATCTGGACGAGACTAAACTTAAATTAAACGAGTACGTAGACGAAAATTCCGTAAAGTCAGATAAAATGCAAACGAGCGTCAACGAGGTTACCGATAAAATCAAATTAGCCAACGAACAAATAATAACGTTGCAGGAAAACATGTTGTCCATTTTGACATCCGTTCAAGAAGAAATATCAAAAATTAGCGCAATTCCGAGCGTTGACGAATCAAGTTTTGCTCCCGCTGCTTTGGCCGGCACTGTCGATACGGTAGAAGCCACGTTAAATTCTAACATCGAAGCGAACAAAATAGAAGTTAATAAGAAATTGACGGAATTAGAAGACAAAATATCAAATCTAAATATTCCCGAAGTAGAAGAACAGGCCGATTTAGTGCTAGGGTTCCTACATTCGCAACGGACCGATTGGTTTTTGAAGGTGTCCGAAGAATGGAAATTATTTGCACATAATGGGAAGTTTTATACTCCTCATTACGGGCATATAACGCGAATCAGTTTATTCATGTATGCTACTACAGCAGAATACACAGTAATACCTAACGAGTTTGAGTTTATCTTGTCTATTAACGGGCATGGTCGAACGTTCCATATTCCACGTACAGATGTTACAAAAACACCACGTAAAATGCCGGTATGTTTTAGAACGTACAATTTAGAGAAAAAAGTAGATTTTGATGATAACGATCACATTAGAATATCTACTATCACCAATTGGAGTCCGGAAATACAAGTTTACGCCCTCGTGTATTGCAGATTCGATCGTAGTAAATGGGACGATTAAACTAACCATCGTCATATTAATCCTCCGCCAAGCTTACGTATCCATAAGCCAAAGTATGAATACAATCATCTAATATCACTCGTTTCTTGTCTTTTGCCGACAATGCCAATTTGTCCACCTTGACCGTTGTGAGATCGTGCAGTTTTGATTTGATCGTTTCAAATTTCAATCTGTGGGCCTCCCGTTCACCGAACAATATCTTCTTGTACGCCTCCAAGTCCAGCTCTTGCTCCACGACAGCCTTCTTTATGCCTTTACATCGCATGCTCGTTTTCCCGTTCACGTTATAAGCGTAACATTTGGCTCTTAGCCCTACAAACTCTTCTATCGGCTCGCCGGCAGTCTCGTCTTTGAAGCATCCTATGACACGCCTGTTTCTGCCATCGGGTGGGTGGTAATTAGACAGATCCATCACTTGTGGTATTTCTTCTCTGAAGAACGAGTAGACTGACGGAGCTTCTATTTCGTACATCAAACTATCCGTATCTGTCATCAGCAATCTCAGCTTGTCTGAGAATTTTTTTTTCATGACGTTGTAATGAAAGTCGTAAAGCAAGCATTTAGACAAGTCCAGGATAGTTAAACCGCTGTAAATAGGTTTGTCTAACGTCAATTCCAGCTTTCGGCGTTCAACCAACACCAGTTTTTTGTTTAATTTTTTTTTTCCTTTGAAACCGACGTGGTTGACGTGAGTATTCAAGTCTTTTGCATTGTTTACCAGATAAAATTGTCTATATTTCCTCACGTCCTGCAAGGTTTTTCCAAAGACCGAATTGTTAGCTAATTTCGCCAATTCCTGCTCAAAATCACTGGTAGCGGACTTCCGTTTCTCAATATTCAGTTCGATATACTTGGCCAACCATGGTTTTTGCTCAAACGTCAGCACTTTTTTTATTTTCATCAACGTCATGCCCAGGGACAAGTACAATTGCAGAGCTCTGTAATGCAGAATGTAATTACAACGACCTTGCAAATGCGGGATTAATCTGGGAGAAGTGTCATCCCCAGAACGTATCATTTCCGGAGCCAAAGGCAAACAATTGTGGGACGAATGCAGTTCTTGCGGATATCCCAAATCCACTTCCAAGATGCATCCCATCGTATCGTTCTCTCCCATTTTTAAAATCCGTTCTTGTGTCCATTCGGCTACATTATCGTCGAAGGCAAACTTGCCAACTGGTAGCGGTTTGCTCATTGCCCAGGAATACATGGAATTCGCATCCAAATAGACGATGTAACTCTCTGGTTTCTCGCAATCGTATCCCGATGCCAGAAGAGGATTATTGGCTTTGGCGTAGCGTTGACTGATAGTGGCAACACCGCCTCTTATTCCTTGTTCGACAAACATGTACAGCCATGGACAAAAAAAACTTCCCTGCAGTGCTGCAGTTGTAAATTTTCCCACCAGAGGCATGAAAATCCACTGAGTTTGTGTGACATCACAGAACAAACCTGGATACAAAATGGCTGACCTGTTTTGTTTACTTGGAAATCATAGCTAGCTTTGAACACATTCATTTTGACATCGAATATGCCTTGGAACAGCAACTGGGCGCTTTGCCTCTTCCCTTCCTGGGGATGGACAGTAAGAAGATTGTAGCAGGTTTATTTATTTGTAACGGAATATAAAACGTTTTTCTTCATTTACAGAATTCGGCGCAGCAGTTTGTAAATTCTAGCCGCGCACCGCATGCAGCAAAGAAGCCGTCTCTCCATTATTTTTTAGTATTTACAGACAGATGGAAACGAAATGGTGGACATATAGAAAATCGCAGATCATTTACAGCATCAATAAAAGTAAAAATATATTTTTTTTATTAAATTTTTCGAAATTTTTCTACATTTTATTGAAATTTCAGGGATTATGGTCGAAAAAAGAAAAATCCTTTTCGTTTGGAAGTCGAAAAAGGTGATTTCAGTGGATATTTTTGGATTTTTTTATATTCTGTTTTAGATTTTGAAGTAAGCAAGCGACCAAATAGGTGAAATTAGAGGAGAAATTCCGTTTTAAAAATGGTGTTTGATTTGTTTTTTTTTTTAATGCAGGGGTGTAGATGTGCCTTTGCCCAATTTTTCATCCGATAACGAGAATTACGTTGAAGTGGAGGACAATAATATGATTAACAAGAGTTTGCGTAAATTATACGCCAGTAAATCCAATCAAAACACGTAGGTTAGAGAGGAGAACGAGGTGCAGTTGGTAGAAGATGGAAGTAAAAAGCGGAAAAGGAGGAAAATTGACACATCGACAGAGCACAAACCGAAACCACTGAAGAAAAGTGATTTGATTTATAAGAAAATGAAATTAAGGGGAAAAATTAAACAGGATTTTTTTTTGCTTTGATTTTTAGATATTTCTGGACCGTGAAGTTCGCATATATGCGACTCAACCATCAACGTAAATCTAAATATCTTGGATTGATGCTTTGATACTTTTTTAAATTTCTGTCACATTTTAACAATTTTGGTCAATTATTTGTAAACTTTTGTTAAATATTTGTTTGTTTTGGTTATTTTTTTGACCATTTGTATCAAATCATTGTAAATTTTTTTGTTTTTTGACTTTTTTTTTCATTTTCTTGATTTTTTTGTCCAATTTTTTTTGTTAAATTCTTATCAATTTTTTTAATAAAGTAAATAAGTAAATTGAATAAAATTTTTTTTTTATTTTTTTTAATTATCTGATAGGTAACATTGTGTAGTTTCAATACAAAAGAAAAAAGAAAATAAACAAATTGATTCTGTTCTCGTGCTTGGTAATTTTGCTGAGCTTCGAGTTGTTTCGCATGTTGCTGTTCCCGCAGCTCAGGCGGCATTTTAAGACACGAAACTGCTTTGTGACCAGCGATCGGACGAAGACACATCTCCACACCTGTATTAAAATAAAAAAAAATCAAACATCATTTTTAAAACGCAATTTCTCCTCTAATTTCACCTATTTGGTCGCTTGCTTTCGTTAAAGATAACTTCAAAATCTAAAACAGAATATAAAAAAATCAAAAAATTAATTAAATAGATTTAAATAATATAAAATATCCACTCAAATCACCTTTTTCGACTTCCAAACGAAAAGGATTTTTCTTTTTTCGACCATAATCCCTGAAATTTCAATAAAATGTAAAAAAATTTCGAAAAATTTAATAAAAAAATATATTTTTACTTTTATTGATGCTGTAAATGATCTGCGATTTTCTATATGTCCACCATTTCGTTTTCATCTGTCTGTAAATACTAAAAAATAAGGGAGAGACGGCTTCTTTGCTGCATGCGGTGCGCGGCTAGAATTTACAAACTGCTGCGCCGAATTCTGTAAATGAAGAAAAACGTTTTATATTCCGTTACAAATAAATAAACCTGCTACGATCTTCTTACTGTCCATCCCCAGGAAGGGAAGAGGCAAAGCGCCCAGTTGCTGTTCCAAGGCATATTCGATGTCAAAAAGAATGTGTTCAACGCTAGCTATGATTTCCAAGTAAACAAAACAGGTCAGCCATTTTGTATCCAGGTTTGTTCTGTGATGTCACACAAACTCAGTGGATTTTCATGCCTCTGGTGGGAAAATTTACAACTGCTGTAACCAAGGGAAGTTTTTTTTGTCCATGACTGTACATATCTGGATCAGACAGAAGCTCCAATTTAACTTCGGTGATGAGCAGCGCAGCGTCCCAAGAAAGACTTGGAAACGTGATGTAATGACAGGGGTCTAGCTTGTAGTGATTTAAACACATTTTTCTGAACTGTTCGAATATATCCGCCAACAACAGAGTGTCGGTCTTCAGATACAAATCGTGATATTCGCCCATGTTTTTAATTCCGAACGTTTTCCAAACTAACTGGGCATATTGGTATTCGTCGTCGGTTATGTTCTCAAATTCTTCTTTCGGCGGAAGTTTATCTTCTTGAAATTTTGACCAACCGGTCATATATCTGTAAGGGTACACTCCTTTCCTCAACAGAAGATCAATTTCCTCGCCTTTAAACTCGCTTCGAAAGACAGCGAACTGCGACTTCTTCTCTAGATTTTTTGCCAAATTGGATAAACTGCTCGCGAGAAATTGGAAACTATCCATGAATTTTAACGTTACGACCTGTTTTGGATCATCACCGGTCTTGATTTTCAACGTGAACGATTTGTATAATTCCGAGTTTTCGGCGATCATCGTCACTTTTTCTGACGCGACGGTCAAATGCGGCAATATTAGATGAAAATCATACTTTTTCCCATTATGGAAAATTATAGGCACAGATTTCCGCCAATGGTAGTTGAGGTTACAATTAGCGTGTGCGGCCCCACGAAACTTTCCGGTGAAATGGTTATGATCCAAGACTTTTGTCAAGCCTTTTAATTCTTCCAAGAATTCATCACCGCATAAGTAACACGTTGTTGCATTTCTATAGGCGATCCATTGAAGCGAAGTCATCGTTTTGGAATTGAATTGTTTATGTTCCAATTCGGAAAATTGCTGAACCACGGCTTTAATTTCCGCACGCAACGATTGCAAAAAATGATCGACGGCATCCGGACCTCTATACAGCTGTAACGGTCTGGAATAAGCTTCGTTCTCAGTGCACACTACTTTAAACGAATAACCGCACGGCTCGTGAGAATTAATGATTATCGAATGTAAAGTGGGTTCGCTCTCCGCATCAGGTACTAAGAATGCCTCGAAATCGGCGTAACAAACGTACGGTAAAGGATATTTTTTTTTCTCACTTTTGAACGTACAGATAGCTCCTTCGTCGGGACATTTAGTGCTGCAGGCTTTATATTTCCCGCAGTATCGTTTATGCCTAACGAGCACTATGGCACTGGAAAACCCGTTCATACAGTTCATGCAATAATACCGCTTATGTTTATTGCCGGCGCTCAAGAGTCGTGAGAAATCCCTGATCCACATGTAATGATTTTGTTTCTTCAGTAGGTTAATAGTGATAAGGCGGTTCGTCAGAATATCTACTTTAATCGGAACAATGCGGGACTTGGGCAGCAACTCGAATACATTAATGTTCAAACTTACATTCTGTCTTTCGAACGTAAGCACTTCTTTCGGCCCCACGGGAAAAACTAGCCCTTCGAGATTGAGTTTATTCATAAACTGTTCGTAATAATCCGCTCTGCAAACATGACCGGGGGCTGGATACAAGGCAGCTAATACAGACCATAAAAAACTTTTTTGATCCGAGTTCTGGACATTTACAACGGCCTTTTTTTTCTGCAGACATTCGTCCAGTTCCTGATACGACGATTTTTCGGGAACGGAGTGGAATATCGACGCATGTTTGTCTCTTCCCACGCAGCTCTTGAATTGGTTATCGCAGTAGTGACACGGAAAATAACCCAGCAACCGTTTTGGATCCCTCACAAGTCCGTAGCTATTCTTTCCGTAGAAGAATAGATCTACGTGATGTTTCCTGTTTCTGTGAACGGTAACGTATCTTTCCACGCGATCGCCATTGCAATAATAAATAGTTACTTCGATATCGGGATTCTGCGACTGGAATTTTTCTAGGTTTCTGTAAGGCAGCGGAAATTCTAAGCCTTGCAAGTTCAATTCGTGCTCATACTTCAAGTAATTAGATATGCGTTCGGCATTAATAGCTACCGGATGTAAAGATGCAAGAATGGCCCAAACAAAAGACTTTCGCAAATCCATTTTAAAAGTCAAAACCGCTTTCTTATTGCGAATGACGGCCGATAAATCAATATTCGAACCCAATGGAAAGAAGATGGCATCTTTGCCCCATTCACCTTTCTGTTTTAAAATATCAAAATCAATTTTAAGAGCCTCTACACATACTAAACAGAAGTAGTCGTGAGTTTCTACATATTCAGCACTTTCTTCGGCCAGTTGCCTCGCAGCCAAATCCAAAATTGGATCAACATCATCCGTTAACATCACGAACGGCCCGGCCCGGTACCAAAAAAGAGCTGGCGACAATTTCACGGAATGCCGATATCTCAATTGCATCATAACACTCACTTTGCACGAATTCATGTCGGCTGCAACTTCCGCCACCAAAGCACGGATATTTGGAGCGGCATCTTTAATCACATCTTCTATTTCACAAATCCTTTCATCGAAATTGACCATGTACTCGCGCGATTGTCCATCAAAGATACCTTTATGAAGATAATACGGAACTGAGATAATCTTCTCAAAATCTTTATATTCGCCGCATTTCTTCAAAAGTTGATCCAAACCGACATTAAACTTGAAAGCCCTAGATAAATCACCCCTTTTTCTTTTTCCTTTTAAAAACTCGACACATTTTCTGAATTTGTATCTATTCATTCTGAGCACAGAATGAATCTAAATCATTATTCTTTTTTATATAAAAGAAAAATAAATTTAAAAAAAAGGAAAATTGATTAAGAATGAAACATACTTTTAGGAATTTTTTTATTTATTAATTAATTAATTAATGAATTGAATTACACATTTAGCATTTTCTATTAAATATTTACAAATAAATGAATTACTTGTAAATTAATTGAATTACACATTTAGCATTTTCTATTAAATATTTACAAATAAATGAATTACTTGTAAATTAATTGAATTACACATTTAGCATTTTCTATTAAATATTTACAAATAAATGAATTACTTGTAAATTAATTGAATTACACATTTAAGATTTTTTATTAAATATTTACAAATAAATGAATTACTTATAAATGAATTGAATTACTTGTAGTTATTTATTTTAATTAATTAAATTAATATAATTTATTAGTTATTTATTTATTTATAAATTAAATAAATTAATATAATTTATTTATTTATTTATTTAAAAATTGAAGGTTAAGCATCATTTTTTATGCTCCTGAAATCCATCTGAGTCCTTTCTTTCTTTGTTTTTCATTCATCCATCTTCATACCATCGGGCCATTTCCTCCTTCATCCCTTTAAATCCCTCCTTGAGGTAGAAATCAAGAATTGCATCTTAAATGCGTATTCATAGATCTCATATTTTACTACAACATCCGTGCACTCAAACTCGGAGTTGTCCGAGACTGAGAAGTTGCAATACTTACAGTCCATGTGTGAAGGTGATGCCGCAACGCTCATCTCTTCCTATCCTCTTGTGGACGGGTCATACATGTTAGCTAGGGACGAGCTTGTCCGCAGTTATGGCGGTGACGAAGCTCAAAGAACGGCTCTTCTGAAGACCGTGAAAGATATGAAACCGATTCTTGACCTAAGATGCTCAAGTCGCAGCTTGCTCGTGTTTCCACGACAGTCAGAATGCTGGAGCAATTGCAGGTCCCTGTTCAGACTGCCGGCTATGTTCTGGCCGACGATGTTCTAAGGAAATTCCCTTATAGGATGATTTTGCGATACTATGAAACGCATGGAACAAAGTCTCAGAACTTGGTGACCATGCTGGACTTCTTTGCAGCAGAACTTAAGATCCTTGAGCGACTCGAGGAAGTTGTGGGATCCACGCATTTGCCGTCCATGAAGCAGGGTTCAGAAAAGGCTGACCGGTCTGAGAAAGAGCGTAAAGGTGCCATGGCGTCTTTGGTCGCTGCTCAGACTCCAAAGGGACCGTCGAGTCCAAGACAGGGGTCCGTTAAACCCGCTTGTCCGTTCTGTAAGGCTGATCATTTGGCTCAGGATTGCACAAAGGTTGTGGAGGTGGAGGCAAGGACTGAAATAGTTCGCCGAGACAGGCTCTGCTTCAATTGTCTTCGAGTTGGTCATTCATTCAAGCAATGTCCGAGTCGCTTTGCTTGTAGATTTTGCGGTGGTCGCCATCACACGGCTATTTGTCGGAGTGCTAAGGACAAGCCTCCCGTTCCTTTAGAAAAGCCAAAGGATTTGCAGGTCGTTACAAACGTTACGTTGTCCGTTGCTTCTTCTTTGCAGCTGATGATCTTTTCAGCAGAACTGACCACTAAGTCAGGAGGGTCGCATCGCATTCGAGGCATGTTGGACCCAGGAAGTCATCGTTCCTATATTCTTAAAAGTTTAGCCGATCGCATTAAGTTGCGACGATGTGGCGTCGTGCACGCTTCTACTCAGCGCTTTAATGAGCGTGACGCAATGCCGACAGATTACGACGTTTTTTCAATACGTCTTAAGTCTCGCCATAGCGCGAAGGACATCAAAGTGTCCGCTCTGAGTGTGGATCATCTTCCGCATGTGTCGGGGATCGTTCACGCCTAGACCATTGAGAAGGTCAAAGCCCTAGGTCTTGAGTTGGCCGAGGACTTACCGTCGTCCGCCCGGAACATTGACATCCTGCTAGGGGTTGATGTTTGGTGGCAGGTTTGTTTGAACGGTCGCAAACGACTTGACCAGTCGTCCGGTTTGATTAACACCATATTCGGATGGATTTTGTCGGGTGCTGCTGGACCCGCGGACTTGCTTCTCGATGACACTGCGTCAGTAGCCTGCTGCGCAACGTGTGATGTGTTAAATATTGATATGTGTTTGACTATATATATTACTTATTGTACAAGTGTATCTATATTGATGTCGTATTATCATGTTATTCCATATTAACGTTTGTATTTAGCCAAAGGTAAATAACCGCGGCATTTGTTTACATTTAATATTCTGTATGATGCCAACAGGTGGCTCTCATCCTGAGAGGTCACATGACCACTGAATAAACCTCACTTGATCTTTTGTTTCTCACCTGTAAGGATGATGCTTCTCTTTCCTTACAACTGATGTTTTTCCCAGCCACTGTTTGCACAAGTTCACACAAGTTGTTTAGCAACAGACAACAAGGTTATGGGTCACATACAACGTGGGAAAAACGCCCAGAGTGATTGCAAACTTTCCAAGTCAATTAGAGGTGAAGAAAAGGTGTTTTCCTCTAATTATTCAAAATGGCGGCGCCCATGATGGAAGGAAGCAGCCTGTGTTTGTGCCAAGGATCCACGGTTTCCAGAGCAACTGTTGGCCATCAGGCAACGCAGGATCACTAGTTGGGTTCGGACATTATCAAACATTTAATTAATAAGTTCTTTTTCGCAATTTTCGGACGATTTTTCCGGATATCGCAAGGTGCGATACGTTTCCGTCGACGTGGCGTTAATTTTCGTCGAGAAAGCGACTCAGCGAGAGATACGTAGCGACAACGATCCTCCGCAACCACACGCGAAGTGTGAACGAGGAATAAACGGAAAGGAACCGGAAAAACCAGGGAAATTGAACAATGAACGAGTTTTTCGAGGCGAAAACGATATTTGAACGAGAGAAAGTCAACACAACTTTAAGAAGACTAGAACTTTTGAATTTATTTCGTTTTGCTTTGAATATAATTGTGAATATATCTTAGATTAGTGCTGTGTTAGGATTTACTAACTTAACTATAAGGAGCGCACTAACCTCGTGGAAATTGCACATTGTTCCACGAGTAACAGTGACAAAAGTGTTTTTGCTGAAAAAGTGTGTGCGTGTGCAGTTTAACGACGTCATTTTCCTAATTTACAATGGACACGGACAAGCCGGAAAGGAAAATAACATTGTTGAACAGAACGAACTATGACGGATGGAAGCAGCAAATCAAAGTGCTGTTAATGCATCACGGATGCTGGGCCTTCACTGACGGAACAGAAGAGGCGTTGGCACCTGGAGCATCATGGCGGGATCGCTCAGACTTCAAGCTACGACAAGGAAGGGCTTTTAGTTTGATTTACTACTCCATAGAAGAGCAGTATCATGAACTACTCAGCGGGGTCGACGACGCCAAAACGGCCTGGAACACACTAAAGGCCAACTTTGAACCTGTTTCGAGAGCGAGAACAATTCGTTTATTGGACGAGTTCTTTAGTCTAAAGTATGACCCGACGACGGAAACAATAGGAGTTTTCGCAGCAAAGATACGCAATGCAGCAAAGAAACTCGCCGACGTCAAACACAAACTAGAAGATCTTTATCAAGCATTCCAGCTGATTAGATATTTGCCACTAGAGTATCAATCGATTGTCCAGAGCATCTATCGATGGGAGGACATAGATTTTACGTTGGAAAAGGTCGTAGCGGAATTGGTCGCCGAAGAGGGGAGACTCGCGCAACAAAGGTGTTGCAAGACAGCGTAGAAATTGTTGTGCTATTTTATTGTCAATGTTTTTACCATTTACTTTGAGTTGATTAAAATCTTTAAGTGTTTTAATTTCCTTTGCCTAATTGGTATTTTTCACTTTTCAGTATTTAATATTGCTTATTAAAGTGTTTTGACTTGATTTTTATTCATACTTTTCAAAATTCAGTAATGTTTATGCTTCGTATTGATTTCAAATATCTTATTCCGTGCATTTATTGACTTATTCACTTGTTTTATGAGAGTTTGTGTTGATTCCGAACAGTTTTGGTGTAAATTTCGTTACCTAGCATACAATTGCGATGCTAGTGACGTCATTTTTCAGTTTCCCGTAAAGTTACGGTTCCGTCTTCTAACCTTTTGTTTAGTACTTTTCAAATCACTTGGAATTTTATTAGGCATTCGTTTAGACTAATTCAAGCATGCTCTTTCTATCTAGATGCATCAAAACTGCTTTGGAAATTCCGTTGAGTTGGTTTGAATGTTCGTTTCCGTCTGCCATAAAAGCGCAGCCGGGAATGTTCGTTTGGCCGATAAATTCGTATTTATTCAATCTGTGTATTTTATTCCGATGTTTTGTGAAGAGAATTGATAATTATTCTTGTAATTTAATCGATACTTTA
>CASHSZ010000021.1:0-61553 GCA_949358305.1 Strigamia acuminata | reverse complement strand
AATGTCTCGAATTGAATCAACTTAACACAGTCAATACTCGGTTTTTCCAGAGCAGTGACAAGGTTTAGATATCAATTCAAGAGTGTGCTAATTTTGATAATTCCAGCTTGGCACACTTCGGGTCTGCGCAGCAGACCTGCGCAATTAGCTTAATAGTTGCACCAAAACGGTTAATTAGGGGCTCACCCCAGCCAATTTGGGGTGAGTTGTGCCTAGGGAGTTTGCATTCCCTAGTCACATGACTTGGTGTGCCAAACCAAGTAAATTAAGAAATAATAAAAATAAAAATAATATTCTTAAGTGGTGAAACATTTATTTACATAAATACATCAAGATCACCACACGGTTTCAGCGCCCATTCCTTCAATTCAAAACATGTCATGGTAGCTTCATTTGGGTCCTGTTCTTATAGTTGGGTTTCTATACACTAGAGGAAGGACATATAAGCTTTTAATGAAGTTAGATCCAACACTTACTGTAAACTGCTACTTTCTAAATCGATGGAATGTTATATCAATATTCTTGCTGCTTGGATAATTTTATGAGTTTTACATGCGGTGTTACTAGGGAATAAAAACACGGATCAATTCTGTATTTAACGGTAAATAAAGAGCATAGTTGCCTTGTTTGCTTAAGGATACAACACCAAACAGGCAAGCTCTCACATAGTTTTGAAAAACAATTTGTCAAAGCATCAGATGACGATTGTTGATTGAAAGGCTTAACTCAGCTCAGGTTTGGCCCCAAATACCGGAACTGCAGAAATATAATGCAGGGAAATCACTTGTTGAGAAGAAATATGCTAAGATTAACCAAACTACGCTCTGCAATTCAACTTATGATGAAAGATGATGCCAATAAACCAAACTGCGGTTTAATAGGTCTGGAAGATTTCGTAAACAGTAGAAATCATTGGAGCAGGCGTCACACATCTTGGTTGTTTTTGCTTCTATTTTGTACATGCATGCTCACTTATCAGGCATACGATAGAGTAATGCATTACTTATGTTATCCTACGGCTGTTGATGTGACGACCAAATCGGAAGAGTTTGTGCTACCAGATTTGATGATCTGCAGTGGCAACACAAAAGAATTGGCCAGGCTTTGGAATAAAACTTATGAGAACATCAAGACTACTGGACCTATTGATTACGGTTCAGTCCCATATGAATGTACAAACATGGTCAAAAATCTGATGGTAAATTCAAATTATGATATGGATGAACTTTGGAGAGCGACTAATTTGACCAAAGAGATAGTCGGCATTAAAATGAAGGTAGAAAAAATAAAAAATATTTTTATAAATAATTAGTCTTAATTTAATTCGTTTAGGGATTTACAAACAAAACAGCTGTTCTGACGGAAACTGACACTTCATATGGAATATGCTCAACATTTCAATTTTGTAACTATAAACAAAAAAAAAAGAATGTGTGCTTAAGACCACACGGTAGACGTTAAACTTCTTGACATGTAAATTGTAATTTTGTAATCTTAATTTGTAAATTTCAGTACTCTGAGACCAAAATAATTTTATTTTTGGGCCAAAATTATTGTTTTTTCCCAAAAATCATTTTGTTTTTTTCCAAAAATTATTTTGTTTTTTCCCAAAAATCATTTTGTTTTTTCCTAAAAATCATTTTGTTTTTTACCAAAAATCATTTTGTTTTTTATCAAAAATTATTTTGTTTTTTACCAAAAATTATTTTCTTTTTTACCAAAAATCATTTTGTTTTTTACCAAAAATTATTTTGTTTTTTACCAAAAATCATTTTGTTTTTTACCAAAAATCATTTTGTTTTTTACCAAAAATCATTTTGTTTTTTACCAACACACAACAGCTAATTTTTGGTCCAAAAACTAACCACGTTATAGATCACGAGATATCAAACGAGATGTGTTACCAAAAACGCGATTATGCAGGCAAACAGTATGCATAATCGCGACGTCGTAGCTAAGAATATCGCGTGTATTATTGAGGCCCGACGTGATCATGTTTTATTCCAGTTTCCCCAGAGACAGCAGTGCTTTTCGTGACATCTCGTGATGTGACACGTCTCGTGTGATATCTCGTTTGGATTCACCTGTGCCAAAAGAAGTTTAACTTCAAAAACATAATCCACTTGATAACACAAATATCATTCATTGGTACAGCTCAAACTACTAGCAAATCATTTGTCCGGAAAGTATTGACAGCAAATATCGAAAAAACATATGATTACGTATGCCCAATAGCTCCGTATCTAGTACGTAGTACAGTACCCAGTATAATGTATCAGAAAATACAGTTTTTGTTATTTTTTCTTTCTATTTTCGCTTAGGTATACATGTCGTTTTATGATTTTGGAAGAAACATTCATGTAGCAACACCAAACCTTGGGGCCACATTAAAAATAGATTTGAGTTTTAACAAAGTAAACTTTTAAATTGTCTGATAAAACTAGCAAGGAATATTTATATTAATTACTTATTAAATTATAGTTCATTTTTTTGAATTCATCTAAGAGTTCATGCTCCAGTGAAAATGAATACAAAGAATGCTATCGTGGATGTTTGATGAAAAAATTTAAAGAACAATTGACGTGCAGGTGAGAATACGTGATTTATAGTAACAGCAATCAGAAAAATAAGAAAACATTTCCTTTGTAAGCTTTCCCTTTACAAAGACCGATTTACCACTTTGTAAATGTTCAGATAAGACACACGAGCTGTATGGTATTGCAAATCGTTTAATTGATACAACAGATCCAATTACTGATTGTCTCTGTCGACGTCCATGCAAACATTTTATATTTATACCATACACTGATGCGGGCATAGCAGATGATAAAAATATTATATCTGTGTCACTAGCGATAACTAATGATAAAATCAACGTGTATGAAGAACGGTTCACATACGATGTTATTGCTTTACTATCAGATTTAGGAGGAAATCTGGGCCTATTTCTCGGTCTATCGATAACCTCGTTGCTTGAAATCGCTTGGTATCTAGCAAACATTCGGAGAAAAAAACCGATTAATAAGATCCACCGTGTTTACGACAAATGCACAAAGAATATAATTGCGAGTCAAGAGCAAATTAAAAGAAATATAATTTCATTTGATTTTAAGAAAATACTGGTTATAATTTGCTCGGGAATCACTTTGTATTGTTTGCAAATTCGTGTAAACTACTACATTGAAGAACCAGTAACAAAAATTGTGAGAATAGTTCCACGACGCTTTACCCAATATCCAACCGTCACAGTCTGTGGCGAAACACAAGATGATGATATTGATGAAGCCAGATTGAATTGGATGAAACAAACTAAGAAAACCTGCAATAATGTATCACCGTGGCAATTGTTCAACGACAATTTATCATTGGATGATATCTGGGAAAAACTCAATGTCCACGACACAGTCTCCTTTAATAATGAAATAACTAATACGGTATATTCCTAAATATAATCATGACATGAAAATTAGACTGAATTATTTGATATTTATAGTATTTTCTTGGATATAAAACAATACTTAACACTTCAAAAATTCTCATTCCCCTTCCCTTTGGCCATTGTACACAAATAAATTCAGGTATGTACAGTATACGTAAAGCTGGTAATTTCATAAACACTCTTGGGATTCAATCTCCTTTTCTTCTAGAAAAATCAACCAACTTAATGGTAGTCCTCCATGTTGCGTTTGAATTCTTAAATCCTCCTGAAGTATGTTGCCAGCATATAAAGGTAAGCTAAAATCAATTGGATTTCTGTCGCAATGTTGCAATGTTGCACTGGGTGGAATGAAAAAATTTTATTTAACCTAAAATAAGGCTACATATTTTTGAATTTATTTTATTGTTCAGTTATTTCTAAATAACCCAGAAGAGGAAGTTAACCAACTGGAACCGTTAAAATTAATGTATGGATGGTTGAATGAGGCAAAACTTCAAATATTTAAGGTAACAAAATAAACAATATTCTGTGTACGAATACGGTAAATCATGTTATG
This sequence comes from Strigamia acuminata, assembly GCA_949358305.1. Lineage (NCBI taxonomy): Eukaryota > Metazoa > Arthropoda > Chilopoda > Geophilomorpha > Linotaeniidae > Strigamia > Strigamia acuminata. Next base: position 57,558 of record CASHSZ010000021.1, on the reverse strand, counting down.
CTGACCTTGATTTTATCAAATAGACTGTACGAAGAAATACGAAGCGCAATCCATGTGAAGAAGTCAAAACTGCTTATCTCAAGTGTAAAAATGCTTGCATGCAAACCAATTTATTTCAAAGTATTTACTGCAGGTACGGCAGATAGTTGACACATTTGCTGATTTCGCATACATTTAGATTTTCATATTTTGTTGTGATCTTTCCGTTAATGTTTTATTTTTTCTTTTCAGATTACCCTATATGTCAGCATCAAATTTGCCAAATTGCAACACTACAAGCGATGTTACTACTGCTCATCTAATGTACTTAAATAACTACGACTCTAATCAAAAACAGTGCAAATGTAAACAACCTTGTGAAAATTTTTTTTACAAAACTATTTTTCGTGGGAATAAGCTGCCAGTTAATTTCTACACATTTATTACCCTTCGATTAGTTGATAATTTCATCGAGACCATGGAAGAGCAGCAGAAATATCCAATGTCTCAATTGTTAAGCGATATTGGCAGCATTCTAGGATTAACTTTGGGAATGTCAATATTATCGTTCTACATTTGCATTTTAAACAGTTTTAATTGGTTCAGAGTCTGCTTGGGTAATCGATTTGAAAATTAAAAGCTCACATGAAAATTTTTAACTTTCTCCAGCCTGGAACGGGTAGGGGAGCACAGGTGTTATGAAAACGATGTTTTGAAATTGAAACACTATTGCGCACTAATATTCACTATTAATTGATTATACGACATGTAATAGCAATTTTAAGTATTAATAAATTAGCTTCGTTTCCATGGTGTACTCGTTGGAATATTTGTGTGTCAAACAATGAGGTCGGTGCAAAGTAAACAAGTTTTAATTCAAATTCAATTTCGAGCTTAAGCCTTACTAAAGCAGGTGTAATTTTAGGCTTGCCAATTACAGAAATGTGACTTGAAATTTTTATTTTTGTTAATTTTGTCGTTATTTTGGTGTTTTTAGTAGTTTTATTGTTTTTAAGGATGTTTTATTAGTTAAATCTAACATCTTTAAAATAGTAACTATAATCACAAATCATGCCTGAAACAATAAAACGACATAGAAATGAGAAAATAAACACATTACTTTATATAATCAGAAAAAGATAATTTAAAACAATATGTACCTCCAGAGATTCCGTGGAAACACTTTGAAACTAACTAAATTAGCAATCAATCCTTTAATCACAAGAAAACGACCTGTCAGGTCGAAAATAACAACTCGTAGAAAATAATAGAATACTTCAAAAACCCCTACAAACTCTGTAGACCGATTTCGACGAGATGTTCTGAACGAAAAGGCGTAGAACATGTTTCAACCAATCAGGCATCTCGGAAATCTCAAGCCCGGCATATTAATCCTAAATACATTCCAATCACGTAACGTATTCATTATTTCAAAACATCAAATAATACTATAATTAATATAAACATTTAATTATTATCTTGCAGATCTTAAAGTCACTTCAAACTTGAGTTAAACCCCAAATTCTGGATATCTGACGTCATCAAAAGTGCGAAAAATCTCCCTCCAGATGTGGTCTCAGAAACCTTCAAGATCATTTAGGACCACCAAACCATCAATGGCAATCAATTCCTTGGTACAAAATACACCCAACAAGCAGGTTAGATAAATTTTACAACTCTTTAAATTATTTTTACAACGTCCGGTGGGCGATATAAAATTGTCAACAGCGTGGCAGAAACGACTCGACGACTGCTTACCTGGGGTAGCTGATTTAGATGTCTTGTCCTTGACAGAAAACATGCGTTTGTAGTATTTTATTACTGATAAAGAACGAATGCTGACACCACAATGAAACAACACGAAAACGAAGCTGATTTATTAATGCTTAAACTTACAATTACATCGTACAATGAAATATTTTACACGAATTTCTACTTTTTCAATTATTAGTGCCTTTGCTGTAGAGTTTAGATTGTGAGATGTGCTGGAGGTTCAAAAGGCATTTGACTCATCACTAAATAGTTTTTGCAACATCACAAATCGAAATATAATGGCAACTGGAAATATTTGGAAACATTGTCTGAAATTGTGTAATTGTGAAATTGTGATTTGAAAATTCTAAACAATGTCACAAATTAAACCAAACAGATTCTGAAAGTGTTTAGAATGCAAATGTCGAACGATAATAATGACGTTCACGACGTTAATTCTAGAATGCTGCCGATATCGCTTAACAATTGAGATATTGGACGGTGCTGGACTGGCCCGGCGGGCTGCCGGGAAATTTCAGGTGGCCCGTCCCTGGCCCACCATAGCTTGTCCCGATGGCCTGATCCATCCAGATTTCCCGGTACTAAATTTTTACCCAGTCCAGCCCTGATATTGGATATTTTTCCTTCTCTTCGATAACCTCGATGAAACTATCAGCTAATCGAACGTTCATAAACGTGATAAAGTCAACTGCAAGCCATAAACAATTTCAATATGTGCTGATCGACGTTGTGCCGGCTTTATATATGTTACACGTAGAAATACCACACTGGTTAAGGTTCTACCCACTAATTCCTACTTCTAGTATAATTGTGGCCCCTGCTGCAGATGCCATGAGATGTGCTGTTTACAAAAGGCATTTGACTTATCACAAAAGAATTTTTTGTGATGATTTGCGATTGCAAATTCGATTATTGACAGCAGGATGAATGTTGAAAATGAGTTGTGCGGTGTTTTAAACAATCCCACAAATTACACACGATTACTCAAGCAGACTCTGAACCAATTCAAACTGTTTAGAATGCAAATGTAGAAAGATAGTATTGACATTCCCAAACCTAATCCTAGAATGCTGCCGATATCGCTTAAGAATTGAGACATTGGATATTTCTGTTTCTCTTCTATGGTCTCGATCAAACTATCAACTAATTGAAAAGTCGCAAACGTGTAAAAATTGACTGGTAACTTACTCCCATGCACAATAGTTTGGTAAAACTTATTTTCGCAAGGTCGTTTACATTTGCACTGTTCTTGATTCGAAGCGTAGTTATTGAAGTACATCAGATGAGTGGTAGTAACATCTTTTGTAGTGTTGCAATCTGATAAATTTGATGCTGTCATATAAGGTAATCTGAAAAGCGATTATAACAAGTAATTCACAAATAGATGACAATAAAATGTGACAATAAATAAAAATAAATGTGAAACAAGCACTGAGATGTGAATAAAATAAAATGTGTCCATTGCCTAGCATACCTGCAGTTAATGCTTCTAAATAAATTGTTTTGTACACAAACATTTTTACACATCAAATATGTCGTTTTGTTGTCTTCACATGGATTGCGCTTTGTATTTCTTTGTACAGTCTATTTTATAAAATCAAGTTCATTATAAACAGGATGTATGAATTTTTTTGTATATGTTTATTGTATCATGTCCCGGAATTGTAAATCAGTTGCTATTGTTTTTATAAATTGCGTGTGTATGTACCACAACTGATTTCCCTCCATATAATGACTTATTTAATCGTCGTCTGCTCAAATGAGCATTGTGTATTATAGGAATTTGTTCTGTTCTAACAAGGGGAGGGCACCAATAAGCTATCACAGATTGTTGTAATATTAAACAAGAAGGATTGTTATATCATGCTGAATAAGACCCTAAAATAATTTCATTCCATAAACAGCCAACAATGCAAACAATGAGCTGAAAGTTGGCACTATTTTGTCTGTGTATACATCAAATCTGAGCAATCAGGCCTAGTGTATGAATACTGTAAACAACAGTTGCTAGGTAAAAAATAGTTCCAAGATCTAAGTTCAATTTTATCATTTGAGATTCAATGATGTCATTTCCTCTTTTGATATCACATGACATATGACATCAGAACTTTGTTCAACAACATGACTGTCTTCATGAAGACAATAATAGTTTGTAGTGGTGGTCCAGTGGTTAAAGCAATGGACTAGGTATCTTTCCACACAGGTTCAAATCCTGTTGAATGTGAAAATTTTTACATTTATTTTTGTTAAATTTTAGCAGTTATTTTAATGTTTGTAATTTTATATTTGTTTTCAGAAAATTTTAATTTGATTAATTTTAATTTTTTAACAAATATAAAATTACAAACATTAAAATAACTGCTAAAATTTAACAAAAAATGAATGTAAAAATTTTCACACACAACAGGATTTGAACCTGTGTGGAAAGATAGCTAGTCCATTGCCTTAACCACTGGACCACCACTACAAACTATTATTGTCTTCATGAAGACAGTCATGTTGTTGAACAAAGTTCTGATGTCATATGTCATGTGATATCAAAAGAGAAAATGACATCATTGAATCTCAAATGATAAAATTGAACTTGGATCTTGGAACTATTTTTTACCTAGCAACTGTTGTTTACAGTATTCATACACTAGGCCTGATTGCTCAGATTTGATGTATACACAGACAAAATAGTGCCAACTTTCAGCTCATTGTTTGCATTGTTGGCTGTTTATGGAATGAAATTATTTTAGGGTCTCATTCAGCATGATATAACAATCCTTCTTGTTTAATATTACAACAATCTGTGATAGCTTATTGGTGCCCTCCCCTTGTAAGTTGTGTTTATATTTTAATAGTGTACAGGACAAATCAACCAAATGAAGTATTGATTTGTTCTCCCTATAGTTTGTGAGGTCAAATAACCTCAAACCACATGTTATGTTTTTCCACTGCAATAAAGATGGCGGCACAATTTGTGCTTGTAATGCAAAAGACTAAAATCAGGATTGGACTCACTTTATTGATTTAATGGCCTACAAGTGGTAGCAGAGGGTGGTTTGCGTGGGTGAGTTCCTGTCGAAATTCATACTTTCTCGGCGATTTTCCACGTCTGGAGCGGCCACGACGCACGGAAAACGAGGGGCGGGCGATACGAAACGTTTCCCGCACGTCGCCGAGCAGTGAAGTCCGCGAATTGCGACCCGAAGCAGGATTGATCGTTTCGGACGAATTTCGACCACAAACGGTGTTGAATCACCGTAGAATCAGCTGTATAAACAGCAGGAACACAGTGAAGTACTTTTTGCATTTATTTCGGCGTATAATAAGCCATTTTTCTTGTTTTCATCCGTACGATGACACGTCATTTCAAAATGGCGGCGCCCAGTGCGGCTTGTGTTTGAGGACGGATTCGGGCTGTCATCGAGTCAACGTGTGGATCCCGACGCTGGAATTAACGACGAGGAACCATAAGAGGACCCAAGGAATTGATTGGGACTGGTTTCGGGACGATTTGAATAAGATTTCGGCGAAAACGAAGCGATTTTCGTCGGCGGCGATCGGGATTGATTTCCGCAACATTTTGGCGACGTCGCTCGCCAATATCGAGCAGGATACGAACGTACGACGTTCGTACAACGAGCAGAGCATCGGTACGGGTCAGTTTTGACCGATATTTTCCATTTTTGGACGCGTTTCGTGCGACGAGCCGAAACGCATCGCGGATTTGCACGTGAAGTGTATCTGCGCATCGCTGGGACCGGTTAAGCCTTGTGCCAGGTGCACAAGTGAAAGCCAACGATTTCCAGCACTGAAAACATCACAACTTGCCATCTTCACATCATTTTAGTGTATATATTTGGGTTCGAAATTATTTGTGAATATTATTAAGGTTTTGTTTGGGCCCTTTAATATATTCGGCACCCTTTAGGCATTCGCCTAGTGTCGTCTTATTTTCGGCTAGGCTTGCTCGAAGCAAGGGGATTTTCCCGCGACCCCAGGTGTGTCGGTCGGAGGTCCTTGTAGCGACTAGTCGGAGAAGTTGTGCTCACTTATTGAGCTGTACCCCGGGTGGAATTGCATTATTTTTCGCCTAATTTTTGGTGGGTTAAGTGTTATATTTTGCAAGTGTTGTGATTCTAAGTGATTTTGTGTATTGTGCTCCGCATCGCATCATGGCTAGTGAAAATATGGAAGATTTTTCCAAGCCATTCAATGTAAACATTCGCAAACTTGATGGCAACAATTATGACTCATGGGCAGTAGATATGCAGCTCTATTTAGAGCACCAAGGAGTCTGGAGCCACGTTGTTGGAACTGAGCCAGCATTGGCCGTAACGGCCTCTCCGAAGGAGAAACGCGATTTCCAGGCGCGTGAATCCCGTGCACGTTCCTCCATTTGTCTCGGCTGCACAGAAGCGCAAAAAGGAGTTGCTGTTGCACATAAAACAGCAAAGGGAGCGTGGGACGCGTTAAAAACGGCGTACCAGCCGACCACGATGGCGCGACAAGCCAGGCTACGCCGGGAGTTTTTACAGCTCCAAATGCTTCCAGGGGACGACATGGTCGTGTTCACCTCTAGGGTGGACAGGAAGGCGATAGAGTTAAAGGACGTGGATATTACTTTAACGGAAAAGGAAATCGCGTTCCAATATTTGGATTTCCTCGGGCCTGAATACGAGGCTCTAAAATCCATCGTGTACCACTGGGACAAAGCCGACTTCACGGTCGCGAAAGTCAAAGAAAGGCTCCTTGCTGAGTATAACAGGACCCATGGTGGGACTGCGCCGGGGATGCGACTGCATCTGCAACTGGAGCTTATGCGACGAACCCACAACGGTCACAGCAAAAAGGAATTGTTTGCTACAACTGCGGCTGAAAAGGACACTTTTCACGCGATTGCCCTTCATCGAAACAGGGCTTTACGATTGTGCCGACCAAATCTGCATCGAACATTTCTCAGTCTCGTGGGCGCGGCAAAGGCCGTGGCCGTGCACGGGGAAGGAAAGCTAACCTGAGCTCTTCTGAGGAACTGGAAGGATTCTACACATCCCTTCAGCAGACTATTGGACAATCAACGACAACCGTGTCTTCATTTGTAACATCATCTGGGTGCAAGACATGGCGTGGTACGTGGACACTGGTGCCACGGACCATTTTACCTTCACTAAACATGGTTTTGTGAATTATAAGCCTCTTTCGAATTATTCAGTGCGATTGGGTGAGGGTTCATCCAAAATTGATGGGGTAGGAGATATAAAGCTCGAATCAAGGGATAAATCTCAAGGGCACCCATTCATATTAAAGAATGTGTTTTACGCACCAAATTTTACTAAAAATTTGATTTCCCTCGGTCGCACTGATGAGGCTGGGTATATAACCCGAGTTGGTGAAGGGAAAATGGTCATTTTCAAACAACGGATTACGGAACCAATACTGACAGCCATGCGTCAGTCGGATAGAATGTACAAGAGTTCTTGTCAGATTGCGGTTCCTTCTGTAAATGCAAGTGCAATTCCGACGCATGCGGAAGCACCTGACATAAGTAATCCGGTTACTAACCAATTAAGTGTTACTGAAAATGTTGATATTGTTAACAATAGCGTTTTATCTAATTCTAACTCGAGTGAATGCGTAACGCAGGCGAGCGAAATTACGAAGCCGTCTTACAGTGACGTGTTGAACACATCAAAAAGCATGAAGGGCAGTAAAACTACAAAGACTTTAACCTTTTCGCGGATTGGCTTCCGCGAAATCCGCATTTCGGGGGTGACTATTCTGGGAATTCCGGGTGGACCATACTCTTCCGAAAAATGTCCGGGGTGGTGTTGGGAGTGTCGATAGACTGTTTTGTGTCAAGGTTGCCAATTTTCATTTAAGTATTGGAAGGTTCATTTCTGTGCATTCTCATATATTTTTTTCACAGGAGCAACGAGGCGCGATGAAGGGGGATCAAGCGAGAGTGAATAAAATAAACTCGTTTTTGTCTCAAATGCGCGTTTGCGTTTGTAAATTTGGTTGTCTTGCAACGCGGTGGCGCGTTTGAGTTTCGTGTTGCGATACAAACACGCACGGGTGCGTATTGGAGTCGTAAACGACTTTCTGTCGCAATGCGATCGCGTATTTGACAAATTTCTGCAGATTTTTGCCAATATTTGACAATTTTCAGACAAATTTCAATTAATTTTAGAAATTTTTGAGAGATTTCAATAAAAGTTTGAGGAATTTCTTATGCTGACGCTAAAATGCCAAAAGGAGTCTTAACTCAGAAGAGCACTTTTCCGACCACTTAGGTGTCGGAAAAGCCCTTCCAAAGGTCGCAAAACGTGCTCTACGCGTTTTTTGACACTAGAACGGTCGAAAACGAGTCTAAAACTGCTAAGCTGGCGCCTGTAACTTGGCGCATTCGCTGGGTCGCTCGAAAATGAGATTCGAGCGAACCGAAACCTATGAGAGAAACGCGCCGGCGGAAATATTCGTTTTTACCAATGAATACTTAATAAATCTTCATGGGAATTTAATCCCAATCTACTGTAGGCTTAGGAACCTTGAATACCAAATAAAAACAAAGGAGCAAAGACGGGAAACAAAGAACAAGGGCCCGACGCCCGTAAATCACCAAAATGGCTATCTGCCAGACACGCTAGTGGCCTTGAGCCACTTCTAACTTCGTTTTCGAGGTCGTGGGTCTCGAAAACGACTAAACCGAGTGGTGGGAACGATTCCCCGAGGTCTTTTTAGTCAATGTCGCCCAAAACCCGAATCAACAAGCTAACTTTCAACGAGAAACGAAGACTGGAGCCGAATGCGGTGATAAGCGCTCATTCCAGACTCGTGTAAGCGATCTCCGCTTAAAGCCAGTTGCTCTGAGCAGACGACGCAATCGCTTACCAAGGAAAAAGACGGGTTTATGGGCTCAAAACCCGACGAAACACTTAAACAGGATCCAGAAATTACCAAGCGAGTTGGTAAGCTAAACTAAAACTGTAAAATAAGTTGGGGACTTGGTAAAATGCGAGTCTCTCAAACTTTTGTTGCGTCCTGCTCGCAACACGCGCGATGTACGCGCGTGGCCGCGTGTTGAACGTGCGCACTACGCGCAAGAACCGTACAAACCGAGGTAAAACGAATTAAACACATATCTAATGCAAAAACAATTATTAAATACATCATTCTTGTTGCTGTTTGCAAACTTGCAAAACTTGCACCGAATTTGGGCAATTTTTTACAAATTTCAGCAGATTTTTGTCTATATTTGACAAATTTCAGCAGATTTCCTCAATCCTCAAACATTTGCTGATATTTCTCAAACATTTTCTAAAATTAATTGAAATCTGTCTGAAATTTGTCTTGAATGTGTCAAATATTGTCAAAAATCCGTGGAAATTTGTCAAATACTGGCAAAAATCCATGTAAATTTGTCAAAAATTGCCATAATTTGGTGCAAATTGTGTTAGATATTGGAAAAATTTATTTTAACGCTTCCAACGCGCCAGTAAATCGCGCGTGCACACGCGTGGATTTTTCGTCATAGTTGGATGCGCGCAAACCTCACGTAACTTGCGCCAAAATTTGGCAATTTTTGACAAATTTCAGCAGATTTTTGCCAGTATTTGACAAATTTCCACTGATTTTTGACAATATTTGACCCAACAACTGCGCCACGTTCCAGGCGCCGGTTTAGGCATTTTAGACCCGTTTTAGACCGTTTTAGATGGCGAAAACGTTCTCTCCATCATTTTCTACCCCTGGGTGAGGTTTTCAGCGTTCATGATTGATGAAAAAGCTGTTTTCTAACTAGCTGTCCCATTGCTAGTTTTGGCGTCAGGTTTTAGCAACTTTCCAATCCGACTCTGTCGTCTGCACGACCTCCAAGACCGTTTTAGGGTTAATTTGAGTCAAATAATTCATTCTGGGGGTTGTTTTGGGTTTTTTACAAGTGTGTTTTTGTAGTTTTTATTGGTTTCAAACATTGTCAATTCTTTATACAAGTGTAACTTTCATTTCTCTGTATTTTGAGAACTTTGCATTGCAGCAAAGTTCATTTCTTGCCCCTTAATTATTGTGTAATTGTTGGTTTTCAAGCCCGTTTTTTAACAATAACTTTATTTGAAGTGCCTATTGTTTCAGTCACGTGCTTCCACGTGCCTTTTATTGTTGAGCAATTTCTTGGGCAGTTGCGCTCCTGTTGCTAGCATTGCCGCGCGTTCTCCGCGCGTGTACTCGCGCGTTTCGCATCACACACATTCGGGTTCAATGGCCTATCGCGGCGGCACATTGTGTGGCATAGCGCGGCACGTTGCAATTACGTGACGTGGCACGTTGCTGTTACGTGACGCGATAGCCAGTATTTAAGCAGGGGATTCCATCATCGTTTACACAAATGCGCATTGCAACGTGGAGGCGCATTCGAGTCCTTTTCCCAAGCGAAATTTGTCCTTTTTCAACGCGAAATCGTATGCGATTCGCTTTCGAATCGAATACGAGTTTTGTCCTTTTTCAACGCGAAATCGTATGCGATTCGCTTTCGAATCGAATGCGAATTTTGCCCTTCTTCAACGCGAAATCGTATTCGACTCGCTTTCGAGTCGGATGCGAATTTTGCCCTTCTTCAACGCGAAATCGTATTCGACTCGCTTTCGAGTCGAATGCGAATTTTTCCCTTCTTCAACGCGAAATCGTATTCGACTCGCTTTCGAGTCGAATGCGAATTTTGCCCTTCTTCAACGCGAAATCGTATTCGACTCGTTTTCGAGTCGAGTACGAATTTTGCCCTTCTTCAAAGCGAAATCGTATTCGACTCGTTTTCGAGTCGAATGCGAATTCGTATTCGACTCGTTTTCGAGTCGAGTACGAATTTTGCCCTTCTTCAACGCGAAATCGTATTCGACTCGTTTTCGAGTCGAATGCGAATTTTGCCCTTCTTCAACGCGAAATCGTATTCGACTCGTTTTCGAGTCGAATGCGAATCTTGCCCTTCTTCAACGCGAAATCGTATTCGACTCGTTTTCGAGTCGAATGCGAATTTTGCCCTTCTTCAACGCGAAATCGTATTCGACTCGTTTTCGAGTCGAATACGAGATAGTCGATGACCCGTTCCCGGACTTTGACTCGTACGACTCGTATTCGAGATGTATTCGAGATGTATTCGAATCGTATTCGAGTCGCATTCGAGATGGTCGATGATTTCCACTCGCTCGTATACGCGTTGTATACGAGCTCGTATTTTGATCGTAATCGTAAACGAATCGTTTACAAGTCGTATACAAGTTGTATACGACGTGTATACACCTCGTATACGAACGAAGTTTGGAAAATCCACCGGATACTTACTACGACATGAAAACACATAGTAGTCACATACGTCTTATTTGGAAATTGTGTTTTCACAAACTTCGTTCGTATACGAGGTGTATACACGTCGTATACGACTTGTATACGACTTGTAAACGATTCGTTTACGATTACGATCAAAATACGAGCTCGTATACAACGCGTATACGAGCGAGTGGAAATCATCGACCATCTCGAATGCGACTCGAATACGATTCGAATACATCTCGAATACATCTCGAATACGAGTCGTACGAGTCAAAGTCCGGGAACGGGTCATCGACTATCTCGTACTCGACTCGAAAACGAGTCGAATACGAATTCGCATTCGACTCGAAAACGAGGCGAATACGATTTTGCGTTGAAGAAGGGCAAAATTCGCATTCGACTCGAAAACGAGTCGAATACGATTTCGCGTTGAAGAAGGGCAAAATTCGTACTCGACTCGAAAACGAGTCGAATACGATTTCGCGTTGAAGAAGGGCAAAATTCGCATTCGACTCGAAAACGAGTCGAATACGATTTCGCGTTGAAGAAGGGCAAAATTCGCATTCGACTCGAAAACGAGTCGAATACGATTTCGCGTTGAAGAAGGGCAAAATTCGTACTCGACTCGAAAACGAGTCGAATACGAATTCGCATTCGACTCGAAAACGAGTCGAATACGATTTCGCGTTGAAGAAGGGCAAAATTCGCATTCGACTCGAAAACGAGTCGAATACGATTTCGCGTTGAAGAAGGGCAAAATTCGCATTCGACTCGAAAACGAGTCGAATACGATTTCGCGTTGAAGAAGGGCAAAATTCGCATTCGACTCGAAAACGAGTCGAATACGATTTCGCGTTGAAGAAGGGCAAAATTCGTACTCGACTCGAAAACGAGTCGAATACGAATTCGCATTCGACTCGAAAACGAGTCGAATACGATTTCGCGTTGAAGAAGGGCAAAATTCGCATTCGACTCGAAAACGAGGCGAATACGATTTTGCGTTGAAGAAGGGCAAAATTCGCATTCGACTCGAAAACGAGTCGAATACGATTTCGCGTTGAAGAAGGGCAAAATTCGTACTCGACTCGAAAACGAGTCGAATACGATTTCGCGTTGAAGAAGGGCAAAATTCGCATTCGACTCGAAAACGAGTCGAATACGATTTCGCGTTGAAGAAGGGCAAAATTCGCATTCGACTCGAAAACGAGTCGAATACGATTTCGCGTTGAAGAAGGGCAAAATTCGTACTCGACTCGAAAACGAGTCGAATACGAATTCGCATTCGACTCGAAAACGAGTCGAATACGATTTCGCGTTGAAGAAGGGCAAAATTCGTACTCGACTCGAAAACGAGTCGAATACGATTTCGCGTTGAAGAAGGGCAAAATTCGCATTCGACTCGAAAGCGAGTCGAATACGATTTCGCGTTGAAGAAGGAAAAAATTCGCATTCGACTCGAAAGCGAGTCGAATACGATTTCGCGTTGAAGAAGGGCAAAACTCGTATTCGATTCGAAAGCGAATCGAATACAATTTTGCGTTGAAAAAGGACAAAAATCGTATTCGATTCGCTTTCGAATCGAATACGAGTTTTGTCCTTTTTCAACGCTTGGGAAAAGGACTCGAATGCGCCTCCACGTTGCAATGCGCATTTGTGTAAACGATGATGGAATCCCCTGCTTAAATACTGGCTATCGCGTCACGTAACAGCAACGTGCCACGTCACGTAATTGCAACGTGCCGCGCTATGCCACACAATGTGCCGCCGCGATAGGCCATTGAACCCGAATGTGTGTGATGCGAAACGCGCGAGTACGCGCGCGGAGAACGCGCGGCAATGCTAGCAACAGGAGCGCAACTGCCCAAGAAATTGCTCAACAATAAAAGGCACGTGGAAGCACGTGCCTGAAACAATAGGCACTTCAAATAAAGTTATTGTTAAAAAACGGGCTTGAAAACCAACAATTACACAATAATTAAGGGGCAAGAAATGAACTTTGCTGCAATGCAAAGTTCTCAAAATACAGAGAAATGAAAGTTACACTTGTATAAAGAATTGACAATGTTTGAAACCAATAAAAACTACAAAAACACACTTGTAAAAAACCCAAAACAACCCCCAGAATGAATTATTTGACTCAAATTAACCCTAAAACGGTCTTGGAGGTCGTGCAGACGACAGAGAACGGATCGGAAGGTTGCTAAAACCTGACGCCAAAACTAGCAATGGGACAGCTAGTTAGAAAACAGCTTTTTCATCAATCATGAACGCTGAAAACCTCACCCAGGGGTAGAAAATGATGGAGAGAACGTTTTCGCCATCTAAAACGGTCTAAAACGGGTCTAAAATGCCTAAACCGGCGCCTGGAACGTGGCGCAGTTGTTGGGTCAAATATTGTCAAAAATCAGTGGAAATTTGTCAAATACTGGCAAAAATCTGCTGAAATTTGTCCAAAATTGCCAAATTTTGGCGCAAGTTACGTGAGGTTTGCGCGCATCCAACTATGACGAAAAATCCATGCGTGTGCACGCGCGATTTACTGGCGCGTTGGAAGCGTTAAAATAAATTTTTCCAATATCTAACACAATTTGCACCGAATTATGGCAATTTTTGACAAATTTACATGGATTTTTGCCAGTATTTGACAAATTTCCACGGATTTTTGACAATATTTGACAAATTCCAGACAAATTTCAGACAAATTTCAATTAATTTTAGAAATTTTATGAGAAATTTCAGCAAATGTTTGAGGATTGAGGAAATCTTCTGAAATTTGTCAAATATAGGCAAAAATCTTCTGAAATTTGTCAAATACAGGCAAAAATCTGCTGAAATTTGTCAAAAATTGCCCAAATTCCGTGCAAGTTTTGCAAGTTTTGCGCGCATCAAATCGTACGCGCGCCTATACTATTGCACGAGCGCATTGACGCGTGATGAACACCGACCACGTTTACGAAGTGAATTCGAGCTACAAAAGTATCGAGTCGCCATTCTATGATGGAAAAAAAAAATTAAGTGTAAACAAACAAAATAAAAACTTTAATATACAAGAAACGTACAATTCCACTCAACTTTGTTTCAAATTTTATTTATTGGATCATTGAAAATAAACAGTAGTGTTGTGCACTGTACGCTTAAGTGTATACTGGCGATGCGTTGTTTTGTGGTGGGGATTTGCCTCGATAATTGATCTTTTCTCTTTGTTTGCAATATTTTTTTGGCCTTTTTTGTTGATTTTTCGGTTTGAAATTGTTTTTTTCCGGTGTAATTTAAGTGGTGGAAGGTTGTTGGCGTGTGTTGAGGGTAATTTTGGCGGTTTTTGGGTCGGGATTTGGGGTTTGATGCAGCGGATAGCGCATGCGAATCGCCGTCGACCGTAGCATTAGCAATTGCAACGTGCCGCGCTATGCCACACAATGTGCCGCCGCGATAGGCCATCGAATCCGAATGTGTGTGATGCGAAACGCGAGTACGCGCGCGGAGAACGCGCGGCAATGCTAGCAACAGGAGCGCAACTGCCCAAGAAATTGCTCAACAATAAAAGGCACGTGGAAGCACGTGCCTGAAACAATAGGCACTTCAAATAAAGTTATTGTTAAAAAACGGGCTTGAAAACCAACAATTACACAATAATTAAGGGGCAAGAAATGAACTTTGCTGCAATGCAAAGTTCTCAAAATACAGAGAAATGAAAGTTACACTTGTATAAAGAATTGACAATGTTTGAAACCAATAAAAACTACAAAAACACACTTGTAAAAAACCCAAAACAACCCCCAGAATGAATTATTTGACTCAAATTAACCCTAAAACGGTCTTGGAGGTCGTGCAGACGACAGAGAACGGATCGGAAGGTTGCTAAAACCTGACGCCAAAACTAGCAATGGGACAGCTAGTTAGAAAACAGCTTTTTCATCAATCATGAACGCTGAAAACCTCACCCAGGGGTAGAAAATGATGGAGAGAACGTTTTCGCCATCTAAAACGGTCTAAAACGGGTCTAAAATGCCTAAACCGGCGCCTGGAACGTGGCGCAGTTGTTGGGTCAAATATTGTCAAAAATCAGTGGAAATTTGTCAAATACTGGCAAAAATCTGCTGAAATTTGTCCAAAATTGCCAAATTTTGGCGCAAGTTACGTGAGGTTTGCGCGCATCCAACTATGACGAAAAATCCATGCGTGTGCACGCGCGATTTACTGGCGCGTTGGAAGCGTTAAAATAAATTTTTCCAATATCTAACACAATTTGCACCGAATTATGGCAATTTTTGACAAATTTACATGGATTTTTGCCAGTATTTGACAAATTTCCACGGATTTTTGACAATATTTGACAAATTCCAGACAAATTTCAGACAAATTTCAATTAATTTTAGAAATTTTATGAGAAATTTCAGCAAATGTTTGAGGATTGAGGAAATCTTCTGAAATTTGTCAAATATAGGCAAAAATCTTCTGAAATTTGTCAAATACAGGCAAAAATCTGCTGAAATTTGTCAAAAATTGCCCAAATTCCGTGCAAGTTTTGCAAGTTTTGCGCGCATCAAATCGTACGCGCGCCTATACTATTGCACGAGCGCATTGACGCGTGATGAACACCGACCACGTTTACGAAGTGAATTCGAGCTACAAAAGTATCGAGTCGCCATTCTATGATGGAAAAAAAAAATTAAGTGTAAACAAACAAAATAAAAACTTTAATATACAAGAAACGTACAATTCCACTCAACTTTGTTTCAAATTTTATTTATTGGATCATTGAAAATAAACAGTAGTGTTGTGCACTGTACGCTTAAGTGTATACTGGCGATGCGTTGTTTTGTGGTGGGGATTTGCCTCGATAATTGATCTTTTCTCTTTGTTTGCAATATTTTTTTGGCCTTTTTTGTTGATTTTTCGGTTTGAAATTGTTTTTTTCCGGTGTAATTTAAGTGGTGGAAGGTTGTTGGCGTGTGTTGAGGGTAATTTTGGCGGTTTTTGGGTCGGGATTTGGGGTTTGATGCAGCGGATAGCGCATGCGAATCGCCGTCGACCGTAGCATTAGCAATTGCAACGTGCCGCGCTATGCCACACAATGTGCCGCCGCGATAGGCCATCGAATCCGAATGTGTGTGATGCGAAACGCGAGTACGCGCGCGGAGAACGCGCGGCAATGCTAGCAACAGGAGCGCAACTGCCCAAGAAATTGCTCAACAATAAAAGGCACGTGGAAGCACGTGCCTGAAACAATAGGCACTTCAAATAAAGTTATTGTTAAAAAACGGGCTTGAAAACCAACAATTACACAATAATTAAGGGGCAAGAAATGAACTTTGCTGCAATGCAAAGTTCTCAAAATACAGAGAAATGAAAGTTACACTTGTATAAAGAATTGACAATGTTTGAAACCAATAAAAACTACAAAAACACACTTGTAAAAAACCCAAAACAACCCCCAGAATGAATTATTTGACTCAAATTAACCCTAAAACGGTCTTGGAGGTCGTGCAGACGACAGAGAACGGATCGGAAGGTTGCTAAAACCTGACGCCAAAACTAGCAATGGGACAGCTAGTTAGAAAACAGCTTTTTCATCAATCATGAACGCTGAAAACCTCACCCAGGGGTAGAAAATGATGGAGAGAACGTTTTCGCCATCTAAAACGGTCTAAAACGGGTCTAAAATGCCTAAACCGGCGCCTGGAACGTGGCGCAGTTGTTGGGTCAAATATTGTCAAAAATCAGTGGAAATTTGTCAAATACTGGCAAAAATCTGCTGAAATTTGTCCAAAATTGCCAAATTTTGGCGCAAGTTACGTGAGGTTTGCGCGCATCCAACTATGACGAAAAATCCATGCGTGTGCACGCGCGATTTACTGGCGCGTTGGAAGCGTTAAAATAAATTTTTCCAATATCTAACACAATTTGCACCGAATTATGGCAATTTTTGACAAATTTACATGGATTTTTGCCAGTATTTGACAAATTTCCACGGATTTTTGACAATATTTGACAAATTCCAGACAAATTTCAGACAAATTTCAATTAATTTTAGAAATTTTATGAGAAATTTCAGCAAATGTTTGAGGATTGAGGAAATCTTCTGAAATTTGTCAAATATAGGCAAAAATCTTCTGAAATTTGTCAAATACAGGCAAAAATCTGCTGAAATTTGTCAAAAATTGCCCAAATTCCGTGCAAGTTTTGCAAGTTTTGCGCGCATCAAATCGTACGCGCGCCTATACTATTGCACGAGCGCATTGACGCGTGATGAACACCGACCACGTTTACGAAGTGAATTCGAGCTACAAAAGTATCGAGTCGCCATTCTATGATGGAAAAAAAAAATTAAGTGTAAACAAACAAAATAAAAACTTTAATATACAAGAAACGTACAATTCCACTCAACTTTGTTTCAAATTTTATTTATTGGATCATTGAAAATAAACAGTAGTGTTGTGCACTGTACGCTTAAGTGTATACTGGCGATGCGTTGTTTTGTGGTGGGGATTTGCCTCGATAATTGATCTTTTCTCTTTGTTTGCAATATTTTTTTGGCCTTTTTTGTTGATTTTTCGGTTTGAAATTGTTTTTTTCCGGTGTAATTTAAGTGGTGGAAGGTTGTTGGCGTGTGTTGAGGGTAATTTTGGCGGTTTTTGGGTCGGGATTTGGGGTTTGATGCAGCGGATAGCGCATGCGAATCGCCGTCGACCGTAGCATTAGCAATTGCAACGTGCCGCGCTATGCCACACAATGTGCCGCCGCGATAGGCCATCGAATCCGAATGTGTGTGATGCGAAACGCGAGTACGCGCGCGGAGAACGCGCGGCAATGCTAGCAACAGGAGCGCAACTGCCCAAGAAATTGCTCAACAATAAAAGGCACGTGGAAGCACGTGCCTGAAACAATAGGCACTTCAAATAAAGTTATTGTTAAAAAACGGGCTTGAAAACCAACAATTACACAATAATTAAGGGGCAAGAAATGAACTTTGCTGCAATGCAAAGTTCTCAAAATACAGAGAAATGAAAGTTACACTTGTATAAAGAATTGACAATGTTTGAAACCAATAAAAACTACAAAAACACACTTGTAAAAAACCCAAAACAACCCCCAGAATGAATTATTTGACTCAAATTAACCCTAAAACGGTCTTGGAGGTCGTGCAGACGACAGAGAACGGATCGGAAGGTTGCTAAAACCTGACGCCAAAACTAGCAATGGGACAGCTAGTTAGAAAACAGCTTTTTCATCAATCATGAACGCTGAAAACCTCACCCAGGGGTAGAAAATGATGGAGAGAACGTTTTCGCCATCTAAAACGGTCTAAAACGGGTCTAAAATGCCTAAACCGGCGCCTGGAACGTGGCGCAGTTGTTGGGTCAAATATTGTCAAAAATCAGTGGAAATTTGTCAAATACTGGCAAAAATCTGCTGAAATTTGTCCAAAATTGCCAAATTTTGGCGCAAGTTACGTGAGGTTTGCGCGCATCCAACTATGACGAAAAATCCATGCGTGTGCACGCGCGATTTACTGGCGCGTTGGAAGCGTTAAAATAAATTTTTCCAATATCTAACACAATTTGCACCGAATTATGGCAATTTTTGACAAATTTACATGGATTTTTGCCAGTATTTGACAAATTTCCACGGATTTTTGACAATATTTGACAAATTCCAGACAAATTTCAGACAAATTTCAATTAATTTTAGAAATTTTATGAGAAATTTCAGCAAATGTTTGAGGATTGAGGAAATCTTCTGAAATTTGTCAAATATAGGCAAAAATCTTCTGAAATTTGTCAAATACAGGCAAAAATCTGCTGAAATTTGTCAAAAATTGCCCAAATTCCGTGCAAGTTTTGCAAGTTTTGCGCGCATCAAATCGTACGCGCGCCTATACTATTGCACGAGCGCATTGACGCGTGATGAACACCGACCACGTTTACGAAGTGAATTCGAGCTACAAAAGTATCGAGTCGCCATTCTATGATGGAAAAAAAAAATTAAGTGTAAACAAACAAAATAAAAACTTTAATATACAAGAAACGTACAATTCCACTCAACTTTGTTTCAAATTTTATTTATTGGATCATTGAAAATAAACAGTAGTGTTGTGCACTGTACGCTTAAGTGTATACTGGCGATGCGTTGTTTTGTGGTGGGGATTTGCCTCGATAATTGATCTTTTCTCTTTGTTTGCAATATTTTTTTGGCCTTTTTTGTTGATTTTTCGGTTTGAAATTGTTTTTTTCCGGTGTAATTTAAGTGGTGGAAGGTTGTTGGCGTGTGTTGAGGGTAATTTTGGCGGTTTTTGGGTCGGGATTTGGGGTTTGATGCAGCGGATAGCGCATGCGAATCGCCGTCGACCGTAGCATTAGCAATTGCAACGTGCCGCGCTATGCCACACAATGTGCCGCCGCGATAGGCCATCGAATCCGAATGTGTGTGATGCGAAACGCGAGTACGCGCGCGGAGAACGCGCGGCAATGCTAGCAACAGGAGCGCAACTGCCCAAGAAATTGCTCAACAATAAAAGGCACGTGGAAGCACGTGCCTGAAACAATAGGCACTTCAAATAAAGTTATTGTTAAAAAACGGGCTTGAAAACCAACAATTACACAATAATTAAGGGGCAAGAAATGAACTTTGCTGCAATGCAAAGTTCTCAAAATACAGAGAAATGAAAGTTACACTTGTATAAAGAATTGACAATGTTTGAAACCAATAAAAACTACAAAAACACACTTGTAAAAAACCCAAAACAACCCCCAGAATGAATTATTTGACTCAAATTAACCCTAAAACGGTCTTGGAGGTCGTGCAGACGACAGAGAACGGATCGGAAGGTTGCTAAAACCTGACGCCAAAACTAGCAATGGGACAGCTAGTTAGAAAACAGCTTTTTCATCAATCATGAACGCTGAAAACCTCACCCAGGGGTAGAAAATGATGGAGAGAACGTTTTCGCCATCTAAAACGGTCTAAAACGGGTCTAAAATGCCTAAACCGGCGCCTGGAACGTGGCGCAGTTGTTGGGTCAAATATTGTCAAAAATCAGTGGAAATTTGTCAAATACTGGCAAAAATCTGCTGAAATTTGTCCAAAATTGCCAAATTTTGGCGCAAGTTACGTGAGGTTTGCGCGCATCCAACTATGACGAAAAATCCATGCGTGTGCACGCGCGATTTACTGGCGCGTTGGAAGCGTTAAAATAAATTTTTCCAATATCTAACACAATTTGCACCGAATTATGGCAATTTTTGACAAATTTACATGGATTTTTGCCAGTATTTGACAAATTTCCACGGATTTTTGACAATATTTGACAAATTCCAGACAAATTTCAGACAAATTTCAATTAATTTTAGAAATTTTATGAGAAATTTCAGCAAATGTTTGAGGATTGAGGAAATCTTCTGAAATTTGTCAAATATAGGCAAAAATCTTCTGAAATTTGTCAAATACAGGCAAAAATCTGCTGAAATTTGTCAAAAATTGCCCAAATTCCGTGCAAGTTTTGCAAGTTTTGCGCGCATCAAATCGTACGCGCGCCTATACTATTGCACGAGCGCATTGACGCGTGATGAACACCGACCACGTTTACGAAGTGAATTCGAGCTACAAAAGTATCGAGTCGCCATTCTATGATGGAAAAAAAAAATTAAGTGTAAACAAACAAAATAAAAACTTTAATATACAAGAAACGTACAATTCCACTCAACTTTGTTTCAAATTTTATTTATTGGATCATTGAAAATAAACAGTAGTGTTGTGCACTGTACGCTTAAGTGTATACTGGCGATGCGTTGTTTTGTGGTGGGGATTTGCCTCGATAATTGATCTTTTCTCTTTGTTTGCAATATTTTTTTGGCCTTTTTTGTTGATTTTTCGGTTTGAAATTGTTTTTTTCCGGTGTAATTTAAGTGGTGGAAGGTTGTTGGCGTGTGTTGAGGGTAATTTTGGCGGTTTTTGGGTCGGGATTTGGGGTTTGATGCAGCGGATAGCGCATGCGAATCGCCGTCGACCGTAGCATTAGCAATTGCAACGTGCCGCGCTATGCCACACAATGTGCCGCCGCGATAGGCCATCGAATCCGAATGTGTGTGATGCGAAACGCGAGTACGCGCGCGGAGAACGCGCGGCAATGCTAGCAACAGGAGCGCAACTGCCCAAGAAATTGCTCAACAATAAAAGGCACGTGGAAGCACGTGCCTGAAACAATAGGCACTTCAAATAAAGTTATTGTTAAAAAACGGGCTTGAAAACCAACAATTACACAATAATTAAGGGGCAAGAAATGAACTTTGCTGCAATGCAAAGTTCTCAAAATACAGAGAAATGAAAGTTACACTTGTATAAAGAATTGACAATGTTTGAAACCAATAAAAACTACAAAAACACACTTGTAAAAAACCCAAAACAACCCCCAGAATGAATTATTTGACTCAAATTAACCCTAAAACGGTCTTGGAGGTCGTGCAGACGACAGAGAACGGATCGGAAGGTTGCTAAAACCTGACGCCAAAACTAGCAATGGGACAGCTAGTTAGAAAACAGCTTTTTCATCAATCATGAACGCTGAAAACCTCACCCAGGGGTAGAAAATGATGGAGAGAACGTTTTCGCCATCTAAAACGGTCTAAAACGGGTCTAAAATGCCTAAACCGGCGCCTGGAACGTGGCGCAGTTGTTGGGTCAAATATTGTCAAAAATCAGTGGAAATTTGTCAAATACTGGCAAAAATCTGCTGAAATTTGTCCAAAATTGCCAAATTTTGGCGCAAGTTACGTGAGGTTTGCGCGCATCCAACTATGACGAAAAATCCATGCGTGTGCACGCGCGATTTACTGGCGCGTTGGAAGCGTTAAAATAAATTTTTCCAATATCTAACACAATTTGCACCGAATTATGGCAAT
This sequence comes from Strigamia acuminata, assembly GCA_949358305.1. Classification (NCBI taxonomy): domain Eukaryota; kingdom Metazoa; phylum Arthropoda; class Chilopoda; order Geophilomorpha; family Linotaeniidae; genus Strigamia; species Strigamia acuminata. Next base: position 35,599 of record CASHSZ010000021.1, on the reverse strand, counting down.
TTTTGACAAATTTACATGGATTTTTGCCAGTATTTGACAAATTTCCACGGATTTTTGACAATATTTGACAAATTCCAGACAAATTTCAGACAAATTTCAATTAATTTTAGAAATTTTATGAGAAATTTCAGCAAATGTTTGAGGATTGAGGAAATCTTCTGAAATTTGTCAAATATAGGCAAAAATCTTCTGAAATTTGTCAAATACAGGCAAAAATCTGCTGAAATTTGTCAAAAATTGCCCAAATTCCGTGCAAGTTTTGCAAGTTTTGCGCGCATCAAATCGTACGCGCGCCTATACTATTGCACGAGCGCATTGACGCGTGATGAACACCGACCACGTTTACGAAGTGAATTCGAGCTACAAAAGTATCGAGTCGCCATTCTATGATGGAAAAAAAAAATTAAGTGTAAACAAACAAAATAAAAACTTTAATATACAAGAAACGTACAATTCCACTCAACTTTGTTTCAAATTTTATTTATTGGATCATTGAAAATAAACAGTAGTGTTGTGCACTGTACGCTTAAGTGTATACTGGCGATGCGTTGTTTTGTGGTGGGGATTTGCCTCGATAATTGATCTTTTCTCTTTGTTTGCAATATTTTTTTGGCCTTTTTTGTTGATTTTTCGGTTTGAAATTGTTTTTTTCCGGTGTAATTTAAGTGGTGGAAGGTTGTTGGCGTGTGTTGAGGGTAATTTTGGCGGTTTTTGGGTCGGGATTTGGGGTTTGATGCAGCGGATAGCGCATGCGAATCGCCGTCGACCGTAGCATTAGCAATTGCAACGTGCCGCGCTATGCCACACAATGTGCCGCCGCGATAGGCCATCGAATCCGAATGTGTGTGATGCGAAACGCGAGTACGCGCGCGGAGAACGCGCGGCAATGCTAGCAACAGGAGCGCAACTGCCCAAGAAATTGCTCAACAATAAAAGGCACGTGGAAGCACGTGCCTGAAACAATAGGCACTTCAAATAAAGTTATTGTTAAAAAACGGGCTTGAAAACCAACAATTACACAATAATTAAGGGGCAAGAAATGAACTTTGCTGCAATGCAAAGTTCTCAAAATACAGAGAAATGAAAGTTACACTTGTATAAAGAATTGACAATGTTTGAAACCAATAAAAACTACAAAAACACACTTGTAAAAAACCCAAAACAACCCCCAGAATGAATTATTTGACTCAAATTAACCCTAAAACGGTCTTGGAGGTCGTGCAGACGACAGAGAACGGATCGGAAGGTTGCTAAAACCTGACGCCAAAACTAGCAATGGGACAGCTAGTTAGAAAACAGCTTTTTCATCAATCATGAACGCTGAAAACCTCACCCAGGGGTAGAAAATGATGGAGAGAACGTTTTCGCCATCTAAAACGGTCTAAAACGGGTCTAAAATGCCTAAACCGGCGCCTGGAACGTGGCGCAGTTGTTGGGTCAAATATTGTCAAAAATCAGTGGAAATTTGTCAAATACTGGCAAAAATCTGCTGAAATTTGTCCAAAATTGCCAAATTTTGGCGCAAGTTACGTGAGGTTTGCGCGCATCCAACTATGACGAAAAATCCATGCGTGTGCACGCGCGATTTACTGGCGCGTTGGAAGCGTTAAAATAAATTTTTCCAATATCTAACACAATTTGCACCGAATTATGGCAATTTTTGACAAATTTACATGGATTTTTGCCAGTATTTGACAAATTTCCACGGATTTTTGACAATATTTGACAAATTCCAGACAAATTTCAGACAAATTTCAATTAATTTTAGAAATTTTATGAGAAATTTCAGCAAATGTTTGAGGATTGAGGAAATCTTCTGAAATTTGTCAAATATAGGCAAAAATCTTCTGAAATTTGTCAAATACAGGCAAAAATCTGCTGAAATTTGTCAAAAATTGCCCAAATTCCGTGCAAGTTTTGCAAGTTTTGCGCGCATCAAATCGTACGCGCGCCTATACTATTGCACGAGCGCATTGACGCGTGATGAACACCGACCACGTTTACGAAGTGAATTCGAGCTACAAAAGTATCGAGTCGCCATTCTATGATGGAAAAAAAAAATTAAGTGTAAACAAACAAAATAAAAACTTTAATATACAAGAAACGTACAATTCCACTCAACTTTGTTTCAAATTTTATTTATTGGATCATTGAAAATAAACAGTAGTGTTGTGCACTGTACGCTTAAGTGTATACTGGCGATGCGTTGTTTTGTGGTGGGGATTTGCCTCGATAATTGATCTTTTCTCTTTGTTTGCAATATTTTTTTGGCCTTTTTTGTTGATTTTTCGGTTTGAAATTGTTTTTTTCCGGTGTAATTTAAGTGGTGGAAGGTTGTTGGCGTGTGTTGAGGGTAATTTTGGCGGTTTTTGGGTCGGGATTTGGGGTTTGATGCAGCGGATAGCGCATGCGAATCGCCGTCGACCGTAGCATTAGCAATTGCAACGTGCCGCGCTATGCCACACAATGTGCCGCCGCGATAGGCCATCGAATCCGAATGTGTGTGATGCGAAACGCGAGTACGCGCGCGGAGAACGCGCGGCAATGCTAGCAACAGGAGCGCAACTGCCCAAGAAATTGCTCAACAATAAAAGGCACGTGGAAGCACGTGCCTGAAACAATAGGCACTTCAAATAAAGTTATTGTTAAAAAACGGGCTTGAAAACCAACAATTACACAATAATTAAGGGGCAAGAAATGAACTTTGCTGCAATGCAAAGTTCTCAAAATACAGAGAAATGAAAGTTACACTTGTATAAAGAATTGACAATGTTTGAAACCAATAAAAACTACAAAAACACACTTGTAAAAAACCCAAAACAACCCCCAGAATGAATTATTTGACTCAAATTAACCCTAAAACGGTCTTGGAGGTCGTGCAGACGACAGAGAACGGATCGGAAGGTTGCTAAAACCTGACGCCAAAACTAGCAATGGGACAGCTAGTTAGAAAACAGCTTTTTCATCAATCATGAACGCTGAAAACCTCACCCAGGGGTAGAAAATGATGGAGAGAACGTTTTCGCCATCTAAAACGGTCTAAAACGGGTCTAAAATGCCTAAACCGGCGCCTGGAACGTGGCGCAGTTGTTGGGTCAAATATTGTCAAAAATCAGTGGAAATTTGTCAAATACTGGCAAAAATCTGCTGAAATTTGTCCAAAATTGCCAAATTTTGGCGCAAGTTACGTGAGGTTTGCGCGCATCCAACTATGACGAAAAATCCATGCGTGTGCACGCGCGATTTACTGGCGCGTTGGAAGCGTTAAAATAAATTTTTCCAATATCTAACACAATTTGCACCGAATTATGGCAATTTTTGACAAATTTACATGGATTTTTGCCAGTATTTGACAAATTTCCACGGATTTTTGACAATATTTGACAAATTCCAGACAAATTTCAGACAAATTTCAATTAATTTTAGAAATTTTATGAGAAATTTCAGCAAATGTTTGAGGATTGAGGAAATCTTCTGAAATTTGTCAAATATAGGCAAAAATCTTCTGAAATTTGTCAAATACAGGCAAAAATCTGCTGAAATTTGTCAAAAATTGCCCAAATTCCGTGCAAGTTTTGCAAGTTTTGCGCGCATCAAATCGTATGCGCGCCTATACTATTGCACGAGCGCATTGACGCGTGATGAACACCGACCACGTTTACGAAGTGAATTCGAGCTACAAAAGTATCGAGTCGCCATTCTATGATGGAAAAAAAAAATTAAGTGTAAACAAACAAAATAAAAACTTTAATATACAAGAAACGTACAATTCCACTCAACTTTGTTTCAAATTTTATTTATTGGATCATTGAAAATAAACAGTAGTGTTGTGCACTGTACGCTTAAGTGTATACCGGCGATGCGTTGTTTTGTGGTGGGGATTTGCCTCGATAATTGATCTTTTCTCTTTGTTTGCAATATTTTTTTGGCCTTTTTTGTTGATTTTTCGGTTTGAAATTGTTTTTTTCCGGTGTAATTTAAGTGGTGGAAGGTTGTTGGCGTGTGTTGAGGGTAATTTTGGCGGTTTTTGGGTCGGGATTAGTGTTTTCTGCGATTTTTTATCGGTATTTGGGGTTTGATGCAGCGGATAGCGCATGCGAATCGCCGTCGACCGTAGCATTAGCAAGTGCGCGCGCAAGTTAAATGTGTACAGGACTGTGAGAAAATAAAACGTGTGTGGAAGAGTAAATGTTCTTTGGTGATCGCCATGAGTTCGTACTTTGTCGTGGGCGCGAAATGTGTGTGATATATATGCTACTATGCGTGATGTAGCGCCGTCAGCGCGTTTCAGCACGCGATGTAGCGCCCTGAGCGCGTCCAAATGCGTACAGGTGTTCGACAGATGTGCCAGGGCTTCACGTGCATACGCGAAACATAAACATGAAGAAAACAGAAAAAATCGTTGTGTGTGATGTTTATAAAGACACATTACACAAAGAATACTACTCTTCATACAAAAAGCAATAAACTTTATACATATTGCAATAAACTTACAAAATGGTAAAAATAAAATACTGGAAAACATGGCCTTGAATAATAGTGGAAAACATGGCGTACTGCCTTGAATACCCCCTTGAATACGTCGCACCGCATCATCTCGCCTCACTTCTCGTCTTGGAAATAAATAAACGCCCCGGCGTTTATTCGAGGCAATGTCCAACTTGGGCTTTCATTCGCGCCTCACATCCCGCCTTGGTAATAAATAAACGCCCCGGCGTTTATTCGAGGCACATCACCCACACCTCCCCGGCGTTCAAACGAGTAGCTGCGCGTATTTGACCCCGGTTTTTATTCTTTCAAATTGTCGTGTGTTTTCAAAGTTCTTAATTTGTTCAAAAACAAACAAAATGGCTATTTGTTGATTTTTAATTGATTTTATCGATTTCTGTTCGTTTTTTGCTGGTTTTTAATCGATTTTTCTGTATTTTTGATCAATTTTTGCCAATTGTAATCGTTATTTGTCATTCTGAATTGATTATTGTCAGGTTTCAGTCGATTTTTGTCGATTTCTGATCAATGTTTATACATTTCTTATCATTTTGTGTAGATTTCTGTTGAATTTTAATCATATTTCTTCGTTTTTATTCAATTTTTGTCCCATGCTCCGCGATCAGTTCGAATAATTGACACCATACTGTGCTTTTACTCATATTCAAGATGGCGTCGCAAACTCAAGGTCGAATTCCGCTGAATTCATTTATTGCGACTGTTTGCGCTCCATACATGCGAAAAGGATTATGGGAAAAATCCTCAATGCAGGTCATTTTGGTGTCAAATGAGCGAGGAAGGCTGGAGATAAGGAAAATTGGTGAAATTTCAAAAAAAAGCTAAACAATCAAAATTTACATGAAGCTCAATTTTTCTAACTGGAAATGCATGTATCGTCAATTTCGGGATATTTTAGGGGTGAAATTGACTGGGAAGGGACCCCCACATTCCCCATGCGTCAACGCGCGCGTTGACGAAATTCAAATCCAGGTTTTCACACAGCCCCACGTTATTTTCGGGTTCCAATTGCCGTATTGCCGTATTGCCTCAAATAAACGCCGGGGCGTTTATTAATTTTCATTAATTTTCCAGACCGGAAATGAGGCGAGGTGATGCAGTACGATGCAAAATTGCGAGATGTAGTTTGCTTTATTTGTTAAAACAAATTAGGCGTCACTAATTCACCTGTATTAGGGTTTCAATGTGTGAAATTTCAAAATTTATCGGTTCCGTCAAAACGCCATTGAAAAGTTACATTTTTATAACGTTTCAATGATGAAAACGGCCATTTTTGATGAAAAACAGCCATTTTTTATAGAAAAAACGACGAAGAAAGCCATTTTCACTATGAAAAATGGCTGAAAATGACCATTTTGACGAAAAACGGCCATTTTTACTACGAAAAATGGCTAAAAATGCCACTTGAGTGAGTGCAAGTACATTTGGTGATGTACTATCGCGAGCGCGCGCGTTTTTGTGCAGTACAATGTGCTGATTAAACCAACAGCATTATAGAGTGATTACATTGTTCATTTGTGTTTTTAAGTTACAAAATGGTACAAAATCATAAAATAAACTTGTAAAGTGCAATTTCTGCGGATTGATCAAAATCCGCAAAATCCGCCGCAAAATTGCGAACAGGGGATCAGCATATAGGCAGCCGTAATGTTAAAAATGGGGTCCCTTTCGCACTCCGCAAAATCCGCATGCGCGCCATAAGGTTAAGCACTCCAGAAGCGTGTGTCGCACGCGTCGGCGCGCCGCTAAAAACATATCCTTTTCGCGGATTGGCTTCCGCGAAATCCGCATTTCGGGGGCGACTATTCTGGGGATTCCGGGTGGACCATACTCTTCCGAAAAATGTCCGGGGTGGTGTTGGGAGTGTCGATAGACTGTTTTGTGTCAAGGTTGCCAATTTTCATTTAAGTATTGGAAGGTTCATTTCTGTGCATTCTCATATATTTTTTTCACAGGAGCAACGAGGCGCGATGAAGGGGGATCAAGCGAGAGTGAATAAAATAAACTCGTTTTTGTCTCAAATGCGCGTTTGCGTTTGTAAATTTGGTTGTCTTGCAACGCGGTGGCGCGTTTGAGTTTCGTGTTGCGATACAAACACGCACGGGTGCGTATTGGAGTCGTAAACGACTTTCTGTCGCAATGCGATCGCGTATTTGACAAATTTCTGCAGATTTTTGCCAATATTTGACAATTTTCAGACAAATTTCAATTAATTTTAGAAATTTTTGAGAGATTTCAATAAAAGTTTGAGGAATTTCTTATGCTGACGCTAAAATGCCAAAAGGAGTCTTAACTCAGAAGAGCACTTTTCCGACCACTTAGGTGTCGGAAAAGCCCTTCCAAAGGTCGCAAAACGTGCTCTACGCGTTTTTTGACACTAGAACGGTCGAAAACGAGTCTAAAACTGCTAAGCTGGCGCCTGTAACTTGGCGCATTCGCTGGGTCGCTCGAAAATGAGATTCGAGCGAACCGAAACCTATGAGAGAAACGCGCCGGCGGAAATATTCGTTTTTACCAATGAATACTTAATAAATCTTCATGGGAATTTAATCCCAATCTACTGTAGGCTTAGGAACCTTGAATACCAAATAAAAACAAAGGAGCAAAGACGGGAAACAAAGAACAAGGGCCCGACGCCCGTAAATCACCAAAATGGCTATCTGCCAGACACGCTAGTGGCCTTGAGCCACTTCTAACTTCGTTTTCGAGGTCGTGGGTCTCGAAAACGACTAAACCGAGTGGTGGGAACGATTCCCCGAGGTCTTTTTAGTCAATGTCGCCCAAAACCCGAATCAACAAGCTAACTTTCAACGAGAAACGAAGACTGGAGCCGAATGCGGTGATAAGCGCTCATTCCAGACTCGTGTAAGCGATCTCCGCTTAAAGCCAGTTGCTCTGAGCAGACGACGCAATCGCTTACCAAGGAAAAAGACGGGTTTATGGGCTCAAAACCCGACGAAACACTTAAACAGGATCCAGAAATTACCAAGCGAGTTGGTAAGCTAAACTAAAACTGTAAAATAAGTTGGGGACTTGGTAAAATGCGAGTCTCTCAAACTTTTGTTGCGTCCTGCTCGCAACACGCGCGATGTACGCGCGTGGCCGCGTGTTGAACGTGCGCACTACGCGCAAGAACCGTACAAACCGAGGTAAAACGAATTAAACACATATCTAATGCAAAAACAATTATTAAATACATCATTCTTGTTGCTGTTTGCAAACTTGCAAAACTTGCACCGAATTTGGGCAATTTTTTACAAATTTCAGCAGATTTTTGTCTATATTTGACAAATTTCAGCAGATTTCCTCAATCCTCAAACATTTGCTGATATTTCTCAAACATTTTCTAAAATTAATTGAAATCTGTCTGAAATTTGTCTTGAATGTGTCAAATATTGTCAAAAATCCGTGGAAATTTGTCAAATACTGGCAAAAATCCATGTAAATTTGTCAAAAATTGCCATAATTTGGTGCAAATTGTGTTAGATATTGGAAAAATTTATTTTAACGCTTCCAACGCGCCAGTAAATCGCGCGTGCACACGCGTGGATTTTTCGTCATAGTTGGATGCGCGCAAACCTCACGTAACTTGCGCCAAAATTTGGCAATTTTTGACAAATTTCAGCAGATTTTTGCCAGTATTTGACAAATTTCCACTGATTTTTGACAATATTTGACCCAACAACTGCGCCACGTTCCAGGCGCCGGTTTAGGCATTTTAGACCCGTTTTAGACCGTTTTAGATGGCGAAAACGTTCTCTCCATCATTTTCTACCCCTGGGTGAGGTTTTCAGCGTTCATGATTGATGAAAAAGCTGTTTTCTAACTAGCTGTCCCATTGCTAGTTTTGGCGTCAGGTTTTAGCAACTTTCCAATCCGACTCTGTCGTCTGCACGACCTCCAAGACCGTTTTAGGGTTAATTTGAGTCAAATAATTCATTCTGGGGGTTGTTTTGGGTTTTTTACAAGTGTGTTTTTGTAGTTTTTATTGGTTTCAAACATTGTCAATTCTTTATACAAGTGTAACTTTCATTTCTCTGTATTTTGAGAACTTTGCATTGCAGCAAAGTTCATTTCTTGCCCCTTAATTATTGTGTAATTGTTGGTTTTCAAGCCCGTTTTTTAACAATAACTTTATTTGAAGTGCCTATTGTTTCAGTCACGTGCTTCCACGTGCCTTTTATTGTTGAGCAATTTCTTGGGCAGTTGCGCTCCTGTTGCTAGCATTGCCGCGCGTTCTCCGCGCGTGTACTCGCGCGTTTCGCATCACACACATTCGGGTTCAATGGCCTATCGCGGCGGCACATTGTGTGGCATAGCGCGGCACGTTGCAATTACGTGACGTGGCACGTTGCTGTTACGTGACGCGATAGCCAGTATTTAAGCAGGGGATTCCATCATCGTTTACACAAATGCGCATTGCAACGTGGAGGCGCATTCGAGTCCTTTTCCCAAGCGAAATTTGTCCTTTTTCAACGCGAAATCGTATGCGATTCGCTTTCGAATCGAATACGAGTTTTGTCCTTTTTCAACGCGAAATCGTATGCGATTCGCTTTCGAATCGAATGCGAATTTTGCCCTTCTTCAACGCGAAATCGTATTCGACTCGCTTTCGAGTCGGATGCGAATTTTGCCCTTCTTCAACGCGAAATCGTATTCGACTCGCTTTCGAGTCGAATGCGAATTTTTCCCTTCTTCAACGCGAAATCGTATTCGACTCGCTTTCGAGTCGAATGCGAATTTTGCCCTTCTTCAACGCGAAATCGTATTCGACTCGTTTTCGAGTCGAGTACGAATTTTGCCCTTCTTCAAAGCGAAATCGTATTCGACTCGTTTTCGAGTCGAATGCGAATTCGTATTCGACTCGTTTTCGAGTCGAGTACGAATTTTGCCCTTCTTCAACGCGAAATCGTATTCGACTCGTTTTCGAGTCGAATGCGAATTTTGCCCTTCTTCAACGCGAAATCGTATTCGACTCGTTTTCGAGTCGAATGCGAATTTTGCCCTTCTTCAACGCGAAATCGTATTCGACTCGTTTTCGAGTCGAATGCGAATTTTGCCCTTCTTCAACGCGAAATCGTATTCGACTCGTTTTCGAGTCGAATACGAGATAGTCGATGACCCGTTCCCGGACTTTGACTCGTACGACTCGTATTCGAGATGTATTCGAGATGTATTCGAATCGTATTCGAGTCGCATTCGAGATGGTCGATGATTTCCACTCGCTCGTATACGCGTTGTATACGAGCTCGTATTTTGATCGTAATCGTAAACGAATCGTTTACAAGTCGTATACAAGTTGTATACGACGTGTATACACCTCGTATACGAACGAAGTTTGGAAAATCCACCGGATACTTACTACGACATGAAAACACATAGTAGTCACATACGTCTTATTTGGAAATTGTGTTTTCACAAACTTCGTTCGTATACGAGGTGTATACACGTCGTATACGACTTGTATACGACTTGTAAACGATTCGTTTACGATTACGATCAAAATACGAGCTCGTATACAACGCGTATACGAGCGAGTGGAAATCATCGACCATCTCGAATACGACTCGAATTCGATTCGAATACGATTCGAATTCGATTCGAATACGAATACGATCAAAATACGAACTCGTAACAACTCGAATACGAGATAGTCGATGACCCGTTCCCGGACTTTGACTCGTACGACTCGTATTCGAGATGTATTCGAGATGTATTCGAGATGTATTCGAATCGTATTCGAGTCGCATTCGAGATGGTCGATGATTTCCACTCGCTCGTATACGCGTTGTATACGAGCTCGTATTTTGATCGTAATCGTAAACGAATCGTTTACAAGTCGTATACAAGTCGTATACGACGTGTATACACCTCGTATACGAACGAAGTTTGGAAAATCCACCGGATACTTACTACGACATGAAAACACATAGTAGTCACATACGTCTTATTTGGAAATTGTGTTTTCACAAACTTCGTTCGTATACGAGGTGTATACACGTCGTATACGACTTGTATACGACTTGTAAACGATTCGTTTACGATTACGATCAAAATACGAGCTCGTATACAACGCGTATACGAGCGAGTGGAAATCATCGACCATCTCGAATGCGACTCGAATACGATTCGAATACATCTCGAATACATCTCGAATACGAGTCGTACGAGTCAAAGTCCGGGAACGGGTCATCGACTATCTCGTACTCGACTCGAAAACGAGTCGAATACGAATTCGCATTCGACTCGAAAACGAGGCGAATACGATTTTGCGTTGAAGAAGGGCAAAATTCGCATTCGACTCGAAAACGAGTCGAATACGATTTCGCGTTGAAGAAGGGCAAAATTCGTACTCGACTCGAAAACGAGTCGAATACGATTTCGCGTTGAAGAAGGGCAAAATTCGCATTCGACTCGAAAACGAGTCGAATACGATTTCGCGTTGAAGAAGGGCAAAATTCGCATTCGACTCGAAAACGAGTCGAATACGATTTCGCGTTGAAGAAGGGCAAAATTCGTACTCGACTCGAAAACGAGTCGAATACGAATTCGCATTCGACTCGAAAACGAGTCGAATACGATTTCGCGTTGAAGAAGGGCAAAATTCGTACTCGACTCGAAAACGAGTCGAATACGATTTCGCGTTGAAGAAGGGCAAAATTCGCATTCGACTCGAAAGCGAGTCGAATACGATTTCGCGTTGAAGAAGGAAAAAATTCGCATTCGACTCGAAAGCGAGTCGAATACGATTTCGCGTTGAAGAAGGGCAAAACTCGTATTCGATTCGAAAGCGAATCGAATACAATTTTGCGTTGAAAAAGGACAAAAATCGTATTCGATTCGCTTTCGAATCGAATACGAGTTTTGTCCTTTTTCAACGCTTGGGAAAAGGACTCGAATGCGCCTCCACGTTGCAATGCGCATTTGTGTAAACGATGATGGAATCCCCTGCTTAAATACTGGCTATCGCGTCACGTAACAGCAACGTGCCACGTCACGTAATTGCAACGTGCCGCGCTATGCCACACAATGTGCCGCCGCGATAGGCCATTGAACCCGAATGTGTGTGATGCGAAACGCGCGAGTACGCGCGCGGAGAACGCGCGGCAATGCTAGCAACAGGAGCGCAACTGCCCAAGAAATTGCTCAACAATAAAAGGCACGTGGAAGCACGTGCCTGAAACAATAGGCACTTCAAATAAAGTTATTGTTAAAAAACGGGCTTGAAAACCAACAATTACACAATAATTAAGGGGCAAGAAATGAACTTTGCTGCAATGCAAAGTTCTCAAAATACAGAGAAATGAAAGTTACACTTGTATAAAGAATTGACAATGTTTGAAACCAATAAAAACTACAAAAACACACTTGTAAAAAACCCAAAACAACCCCCAGAATGAATTATTTGACTCAAATTAACCCTAAAACGGTCTTGGAGGTCGTGCAGACGACAGAGAACGGATCGGAAGGTTGCTAAAACCTGACGCCAAAACTAGCAATGGGACAGCTAGTTAGAAAACAGCTTTTTCATCAATCATGAACGCTGAAAACCTCACCCAGGGGTAGAAAATGATGGAGAGAACGTTTTCGCCATCTAAAACGGTCTAAAACGGGTCTAAAATGCCTAAACCGGCGCCTGGAACGTGGCGCAGTTGTTGGGTCAAATATTGTCAAAAATCAGTGGAAATTTGTCAAATACTGGCAAAAATCTGCTGAAATTTGTCCAAAATTGCCAAATTTTGGCGCAAGTTACGTGAGGTTTGCGCGCATCCAACTATGACGAAAAATCCATGCGTGTGCACGCGCGATTTACTGGCGCGTTGGAAGCGTTAAAATAAATTTTTCCAATATCTAACACAATTTGCACCGAATTATGGCAATTTTTGACAAATTTACATGGATTTTTGCCAGTATTTGACAAATTTCCACGGATTTTTGACAATATTTGACAAATTCCAGACAAATTTCAGACAAATTTCAATTAATTTTAGAAATTTTATGAGAAATTTCAGCAAATGTTTGAGGATTGAGGAAATCTTCTGAAATTTGTCAAATATAGGCAAAAATCTTCTGAAATTTGTCAAATACAGGCAAAAATCTGCTGAAATTTGTCAAAAATTGCCCAAATTCCGTGCAAGTTTTGCAAGTTTTGCGCGCATCAAATCGTACGCGCGCCTATACTATTGCACGAGCGCATTGACGCGTGATGAACACCGACCACGTTTACGAAGTGAATTCGAGCTACAAAAGTATCGAGTCGCCATTCTATGATGGAAAAAAAAAATTAAGTGTAAACAAACAAAATAAAAACTTTAATATACAAGAAACGTACAATTCCACTCAACTTTGTTTCAAATTTTATTTATTGGATCATTGAAAATAAACAGTAGTGTTGTGCACTGTACGCTTAAGTGTATACTGGCGATGCGTTGTTTTGTGGTGGGGATTTGCCTCGATAATTGATCTTTTCTCTTTGTTTGCAATATTTTTTTGGCCTTTTTTGTTGATTTTTCGGTTTGAAATTGTTTTTTTCCGGTGTAATTTAAGTGGTGGAAGGTTGTTGGCGTGTGTTGAGGGTAATTTTGGCGGTTTTTGGGTCGGGATTTGGGGTTTGATGCAGCGGATAGCGCATGCGAATCGCCGTCGACCGTAGCATTAGCAATTGCAACGTGCCGCGCTATGCCACACAATGTGCCGCCGCGATAGGCCATCGAATCCGAATGTGTGTGATGCGAAACGCGAGTACGCGCGCGGAGAACGCGCGGCAATGCTAGCAACAGGAGCGCAACTGCCCAAGAAATTGCTCAACAATAAAAGGCACGTGGAAGCACGTGCCTGAAACAATAGGCACTTCAAATAAAGTTATTGTTAAAAAACGGGCTTGAAAACCAACAATTACACAATAATTAAGGGGCAAGAAATGAACTTTGCTGCAATGCAAAGTTCTCAAAATACAGAGAAATGAAAGTTACACTTGTATAAAGAATTGACAATGTTTGAAACCAATAAAAACTACAAAAACACACTTGTAAAAAACCCAAAACAACCCCCAGAATGAATTATTTGACTCAAATTAACCCTAAAACGGTCTTGGAGGTCGTGCAGACGACAGAGAACGGATCGGAAGGTTGCTAAAACCTGACGCCAAAACTAGCAATGGGACAGCTAGTTAGAAAACAGCTTTTTCATCAATCATGAACGCTGAAAACCTCACCCAGGGGTAGAAAATGATGGAGAGAACGTTTTCGCCATCTAAAACGGTCTAAAACGGGTCTAAAATGCCTAAACCGGCGCCTGGAACGTGGCGCAGTTGTTGGGTCAAATATTGTCAAAAATCAGTGGAAATTTGTCAAATACTGGCAAAAATCTGCTGAAATTTGTCCAAAATTGCCAAATTTTGGCGCAAGTTACGTGAGGTTTGCGCGCATCCAACTATGACGAAAAATCCATGCGTGTGCACGCGCGATTTACTGGCGCGTTGGAAGCGTTAAAATAAATTTTTCCAATATCTAACACAATTTGCACCGAATTATGGCAATTTTTGACAAATTTACATGGATTTTTGCCAGTATTTGACAAATTTCCACGGATTTTTGACAATATTTGACAAATTCCAGACAAATTTCAGACAAATTTCAATTAATTTTAGAAATTTTATGAGAAATTTCAGCAAATGTTTGAGGATTGAGGAAATCTTCTGAAATTTGTCAAATATAGGCAAAAATCTTCTGAAATTTGTCAAATACAGGCAAAAATCTGCTGAAATTTGTCAAAAATTGCCCAAATTCCGTGCAAGTTTTGCAAGTTTTGCGCGCATCAAATCGTACGCGCGCCTATACTATTGCACGAGCGCATTGACGCGTGATGAACACCGACCACGTTTACGAAGTGAATTCGAGCTACAAAAGTATCGAGTCGCCATTCTATGATGGAAAAAAAAAATTAAGTGTAAACAAACAAAATAAAAACTTTAATATACAAGAAACGTACAATTCCACTCAACTTTGTTTCAAATTTTATTTATTGGATCATTGAAAATAAACAGTAGTGTTGTGCACTGTACGCTTAAGTGTATACTGGCGATGCGTTGTTTTGTGGTGGGGATTTGCCTCGATAATTGATCTTTTCTCTTTGTTTGCAATATTTTTTTGGCCTTTTTTGTTGATTTTTCGGTTTGAAATTGTTTTTTTCCGGTGTAATTTAAGTGGTGGAAGGTTGTTGGCGTGTGTTGAGGGTAATTTTGGCGGTTTTTGGGTCGGGATTTGGGGTTTGATGCAGCGGATAGCGCATGCGAATCGCCGTCGACCGTAGCATTAGCAATTGCAACGTGCCGCGCTATGCCACACAATGTGCCGCCGCGATAGGCCATCGAATCCGAATGTGTGTGATGCGAAACGCGAGTACGCGCGCGGAGAACGCGCGGCAATGCTAGCAACAGGAGCGCAACTGCCCAAGAAATTGCTCAACAATAAAAGGCACGTGGAAGCACGTGCCTGAAACAATAGGCACTTCAAATAAAGTTATTGTTAAAAAACGGGCTTGAAAACCAACAATTACACAATAATTAAGGGGCAAGAAATGAACTTTGCTGCAATGCAAAGTTCTCAAAATACAGAGAAATGAAAGTTACACTTGTATAAAGAATTGACAATGTTTGAAACCAATAAAAACTACAAAAACACACTTGTAAAAAACCCAAAACAACCCCCAGAATGAATTATTTGACTCAAATTAACCCTAAAACGGTCTTGGAGGTCGTGCAGACGACAGAGAACGGATCGGAAGGTTGCTAAAACCTGACGCCAAAACTAGCAATGGGACAGCTAGTTAGAAAACAGCTTTTTCATCAATCATGAACGCTGAAAACCTCACCCAGGGGTAGAAAATGATGGAGAGAACGTTTTCGCCATCTAAAACGGTCTAAAACGGGTCTAAAATGCCTAAACCGGCGCCTGGAACGTGGCGCAGTTGTTGGGTCAAATATTGTCAAAAATCAGTGGAAATTTGTCAAATACTGGCAAAAATCTGCTGAAATTTGTCCAAAATTGCCAAATTTTGGCGCAAGTTACGTGAGGTTTGCGCGCATCCAACTATGACGAAAAATCCATGCGTGTGCACGCGCGATTTACTGGCGCGTTGGAAGCGTTAAAATAAATTTTTCCAATATCTAACACAATTTGCACCGAATTATGGCAATTTTTGACAAATTTACATGGATTTTTGCCAGTATTTGACAAATTTCCACGGATTTTTGACAATATTTGACAAATTCCAGACAAATTTCAGACAAATTTCAATTA
This sequence comes from Strigamia acuminata, assembly GCA_949358305.1. Classification (NCBI taxonomy): domain Eukaryota; kingdom Metazoa; phylum Arthropoda; class Chilopoda; order Geophilomorpha; family Linotaeniidae; genus Strigamia; species Strigamia acuminata. Next base: position 19,793 of record CASHSZ010000021.1, on the reverse strand, counting down.
ATTTTAGAAATTTTATGAGAAATTTCAGCAAATGTTTGAGGATTGAGGAAATCTTCTGAAATTTGTCAAATATAGGCAAAAATCTTCTGAAATTTGTCAAATACAGGCAAAAATCTGCTGAAATTTGTCAAAAATTGCCCAAATTCCGTGCAAGTTTTGCAAGTTTTGCGCGCATCAAATCGTATGCGCGCCTATACTATTGCACGAGCGCATTGACGCGTGATGAACACCGACCACGTTTACGAAGTGAATTCGAGCTACAAAAGTATCGAGTCGCCATTCTATGATGGAAAAAAAAAATTAAGTGTAAACAAACAAAATAAAAACTTTAATATACAAGAAACGTACAATTCCACTCAACTTTGTTTCAAATTTTATTTATTGGATCATTGAAAATAAACAGTAGTGTTGTGCACTGTACGCTTAAGTGTATACCGGCGATGCGTTGTTTTGTGGTGGGGATTTGCCTCGATAATTGATCTTTTCTCTTTGTTTGCAATATTTTTTTGGCCTTTTTTGTTGATTTTTCGGTTTGAAATTGTTTTTTTCCGGTGTAATTTAAGTGGTGGAAGGTTGTTGGCGTGTGTTGAGGGTAATTTTGGCGGTTTTTGGGTCGGGATTAGTGTTTTCTGCGATTTTTTATCGGTATTTGGGGTTTGATGCAGCGGATAGCGCATGCGAATCGCCGTCGACCGTAGCATTAGCAAGTGCGCGCGCAAGTTAAATGTGTACAGGACTGTGAGAAAATAAAACGTGTGTGGAAGAGTAAATGTTCTTTGGTGATCGCCATGAGTTCGTACTTTGTCGTGGGCGCGAAATGTGTGTGATATATATGCTACTATGCGTGATGTAGCGCCGTCAGCGCGTTTCAGCACGCGATGTAGCGCCCTGAGCGCGTCCAAATGCGTACAGGTGTTCGACAGATGTGCCAGGGCTTCACGTGCATACGCGAAACATAAACATGAAGAAAACAGAAAAAATCGTTGTGTGTGATGTTTATAAAGACACATTACACAAAGAATACTACTCTTCATACAAAAAGCAATAAACTTTATACATATTGCAATAAACTTACAAAATGGTAAAAATAAAATACTGGAAAACATGGCCTTGAATAATAGTGGAAAACATGGCGTACTGCCTTGAATACCCCCTTGAATACGTCGCACCGCATCATCTCGCCTCACTTCTCGTCTTGGAAATAAATAAACGCCCCGGCGTTTATTCGAGGCAATGTCCAACTTGGGCTTTCATTCGCGCCTCACATCCCGCCTTGGTAATAAATAAACGCCCCGGCGTTTATTCGAGGCACATCACCCACACCTCCCCGGCGTTCAAACGAGTAGCTGCGCGTATTTGACCCCGGTTTTTATTCTTTCAAATTGTCGTGTGTTTTCAAAGTTCTTAATTTGTTCAAAAACAAACAAAATGGCTATTTGTTGATTTTTAATTGATTTTATCGATTTCTGTTCGTTTTTTGCTGGTTTTTAATCGATTTTTCTGTATTTTTGATCAATTTTTGCCAATTGTAATCGTTATTTGTCATTCTGAATTGATTATTGTCAGGTTTCAGTCGATTTTTGTCGATTTCTGATCAATGTTTATACATTTCTTATCATTTTGTGTAGATTTCTGTTGAATTTTAATCATATTTCTTCGTTTTTATTCAATTTTTGTCCCATGCTCCGCGATCAGTTCGAATAATTGACACCATACTGTGCTTTTACTGATATTCAAGATGGCGTCGCAAACTCAAGGTCGAATTCCGCTGAATTCATTTATTGCGACTGTTTGCGCTCCATACATGCGAAAAGGATTATGGGAAAAATCCTCAATGCAGGTCATTTTGGTGTCAAATGAGCGAGGAAGGCTGGAGATAAGGAAAATTGGTGAAATTTCAAAAAAAAGCTAAACAATCAAAATTTACATGAAGCTCAATTTTTCTAACTGGAAATGCATGTATCGTCAATTTCGGGATATTTTAGGGGTGAAATTGACTGGGAAGGGACCCCCACATTCCCCATGCGTCAACGCGCGCGTTGACGAAATTCAAATCCAGGTTTTCACACAGCCCCACGTTATTTTCGGGTTCCAATTGCCGTATTGCCGTATTGCCTCAAATAAACGCCGGGGCGTTTATTAATTTTCATTAATTTTCCAGACCGGAAATGAGGCGAGGTGATGCAGTACGATGCAAAATTGCGAGATGTAGTTTGCTTTATTTGTTAAAACAAATTAGGCGTCACTAATTCACCTGTATTAGGGTTTCAATGTGTGAAATTTCAAAATTTATCGGTTCCGTCAAAACGCCATTGAAAAGTTACATTTTTATAACGTTTCAATGATGAAAACGGCCATTTTTGATGAAAAACAGCCATTTTTTATAGAAAAAACGACGAAGAAAGCCATTTTCACTATGAAAAATGGCTGAAAATGACCATTTTGACGAAAAACGGCCATTTTTACTACGAAAAATGGCTAAAAATGCCACTTGAGTGAGTGCAAGTACATTTGGTGATGTACTATCGCGAGCGCGCGCGTTTTTGTGCAGTACAATGTGCTGATTAAACCAACAGCATTATAGAGTGATTACATTGTTCATTTGTGTTTTTAAGTTACAAAATGGTACAAAATCATAAAATAAACTTGTAAAGTGCAATTTCTGCGGATTGATCAAAATCCGCAAAATCCGCCGCAAAATTGCGAACAGGGGATCAGCATATAGGCAGCCGTAATGTTAAAAATGGGGTCCCTTTCGCACTCCGCAAAATCCGCATGCGCGCCATAAGGTTAACTGTTTCCGGCGGAACTGACGTGAGTGCGCTTCCGGCCGACAGAGTTAAAGGGGTTCAACCTAATGTAAAAGCGGATAAAGCATTAGATATTAGTTATTGGCACGGCCGGATGGCACATTTACACACGAAGGGTATTGTTGACATGGAAAAGTCAACAGATATTTTTGGAGTGAAATTGTCTAATAAAGACATGGACCCGTGTGACGCGTGCATCAGAGCGAAAAAGACGCGTGCGGGGTTTCCTCCGATCGGACAAATTTTGACCAAAGGCATATTAGACCTTGTTCATATGGACGTCTGGGGAGCGAGCCAAACTAAAACCCTTGGGGGTGGGAATTATTTCCTACTTTTAGTGGACGATTTTTCACGTTTTATGTGGATATACATCATGAAGAAGAAAAGTGATGTATTAGGGATTTTTAAGATTTGGCAAAGAGAGATCGAACGCTCTACATCTAAAAAGGTCAAAGCGGTACGAACTGACAGAGGGGGTGAATTTGTATCCAAGGAATGGGAAGACTATGCTCAACAAGAAGGAATTAAATGCGAGCGGACGAATGCATATTCGCCCGAAATGAATTCTGTGGCCGAGCGGGCCAACCGCCTAATCTTGGGGTGCCGTTCCAACGGCGAATCGTCCAAGGGCGAATCTGGCCATTCGGACGAAAGGCGAATTTTGACTTTATTCTGTCCAAAGCAGTCCCAATGGCAAATTTCTCCCAATTCGCCATTGGGACTGCTTTTGGACCTTTCTAATGGCGAATTGGTAACCGATTCGCCATTGGAAACGCAGAAACGTTTCCAATGGCGAATATGTGCGTGTTGAAATTCGCCGTTGGAAACGCAAAAACGTGTCTAATGGCGAATAGGTGTAGATTGAAATTCGCCGTTGGAAACGCAAAAACGTTCCCAATGGCGAATACGTGTAGGTTGAAATTCGCCGTTGGAAACGCAAAAACGTTTCCAATGGTGAATACGTGTAGGTTGAAATTCGCCGTTGGAAACGCAAAAACGTTCCCAATGGCGAATACGTGTAGGTTGAAATTCGCCTTTGGAAACGCAAAAACGTTTCCAATGACGAATATGTGTTGGTTGAAATTTGCCATTGGAAAGGGTTTTGCGTTTCCAACGGCGAATTGAAATTGAACGCGCCTAAACTCTATTCCAAAAAGTATTACAAATACTCCCATTGGTTGGGAGATTCACAGTTCAGTTGTGTCTTGAATATGATGCTGTTTTCAGATTCCAGTAGACTTGTGCGAAGATTTTTAATGTGTCTCAACCAACCAACCAATGGGAGTATTTGTAATACTTTTTGGAATAGAGTTTAGTGTGTATTTAAAGTGCTTGTGAGTCTCGAGCGAACGATTTGGTTTGTTTAATTCAAAGTGACCTTTATTTGTAACTCTAACTGGACGGAATTTCGTTGAAATTTAGCAAATTCCGATGAGATTTTGCAATTTTTGAAAATTTTGGTGATTTCCGATGAACTTTACCGATTTTCGATGAAATTTTGTGATTTTCATCGAAAACTATTCGGAAAACGCGAATTTTTATACAAATTCATTCAAAAATCACTAAATTTCATCGAAAACTATTTAAAGAATGCTGTTTTTTAAGTGTTTTAAATGTTTGTGAACTTGCAAGGTGAAGGATCACTAAAATAGGTGGGTTCATTGGATGAAAATGACCAATTTCAAGTGTATTTGGTTCATTTCTATGTCAAATTGTATATAAACTCAGGTGAAATCGATTGGTTAATATACACATGATGTTTTTATAGTTAAAACAGGACCACAAATATTGAAGTTATTGAGAAAAGTTTTGGACGGAATTTCGTTGAAATTTAGCAAATTCCGATGAGATTTTGCAATTTTTGAAAATTTTGGTGATTTCCGATGAACTTTACCGATTTTCAATAAAATTTCGTGATTTTTTCAAAGATTAAACGTTTTCATCATGTTTTTAAGAAAAGAACAAATAAACAAATCAATCAATCAATCAATATCAAAATAATTCCGCCAATTCTTGTAACCAATCATTTCATTTTATTCTATCTAACAACATTGATAAAATTAACGCCATATTGGAAGAGTTATTCTGATTTTGATCAATTGATTGATTGTGTTGTTATTAGGAGGGAAAAATAAGGCACGAGTAGCTGCATTCAAAAATTAAAATATTTTGTGGTTTACTTCAATTAAAAAAAGTGACATCATCTCCAGTCCTATTTATTAAATTAAACTATATTAATAATTTATTCATAACTGTAAGTATATATTTATTATAATTATTTAAAAAAATCAAAATTTAAACTTAAAATACACTTAAACTAAAATTGTATTTTTAGTTTTGAATGCAGCTACTGAATCTCATGTGCAGTGTGTTTTTATTTATATTACTTTTTACTACAAAGGGGTGGCCAACAACGGCTTGGGGCATTTTCCACATGTCCACTAACGAGGTCACAGAACCAAGGTTTGATTTAGCAACAAAAATTATATTTTAACTGATTGTTGATTTGTTTATTCATTTTTGTTGTTTTTTTCTTATTAATATTACGAAAACATTTAACACTTCCAAGAAACAATTAAAACATTAATTATTCTTTTTTTTGAAAACTTATATTTTAAAGTCTAAAAATATATCTTTTTGTTTCATTTCTTCTGGTAGAAGTTACTGGTGCTATCCTCTTGGTTATCCCTCCCCACCCCAACCTAGGATCAATTTTGACCTCCAAAAGTATTTTTATTTTTTTTTCTCAAAAACTATTGGAATTTTTATTCTGAAATTTCATGTATTTTCATTTAACATCATAACAAACAATAAAAAAATTAATAGATTTAAAAATCGCAATAATGGAAGCAGAAATGCAAACCAAAAAATGCTCTTTTCTATCTCGAAATGAGATTTGTAAATTTTTAAACCAGTCTCATTCGACTGGAAATCAAAATCTCCACCTGCCTGCGTATTTTACTTTTCGATTTGGTCAAGAAAAAGTACCATTACGATCCACCAAAGTCGGTGACCACATGACAAATTTGGTGGGAAATTTGAAAAAGACTGATTTTTAAAACTCAACAATTTTAATGTTTAAATAAGATTTCCTAAGTGTAATTTGCTGCTGAAAACGATGGCGTCGTTAGTTTTTTTAATTAAATGTAGTTAAAAGGGAAAAAACAGCAAATTACGGCACAATAATAAGTAAACCGGAGCGCCATCTGGCGGAAGCCGTGACCGAAACGTAATGTGATGTAATGAAAATGGACAACTGGGTGGAAAATTTAAAAAAAATATATTTTAAAAAACTAACCGAAATAAAAAATTTCTGTTGGAACAATACTTTAAATTAACAATGTATTTTGGTAACTATGTATGAAACGTGTATTATTAAAAATTCAAGATGAGTGTATGAACATATGAAAGCTCCACTGTATATCTGACTCTTCATGGGTTATGGGCCCAGCACGCTTCCACTGAGCCCAGACACAAATTTATTATGTGAAATATGGACTGTTTTTTTGGCTGAACAATTGCATATTGTGAAGAAAGGTTGGAAATCTGAAGTTTTAATGCAGTTTTAAATGTTCCATGAGAATTAGGCCCAGAATTGCCTGAGTGATAAGCCTGTGCAACATTAAGCCCTGGACTGATTAGTTGATTTTAAGTGCTATTTCTGAGGAAATGATGGCAGATCAATTTGTAATTCCAGTTGAGAAGTTGAATGGCAGAAACTATGGTGCATGGAAATTTAGAGTGGCAATTCTACTGAGATCCAAACACAAGTGGGATCCAACTGCAGCACCTGTGATGCCTATTAAATTGATAACTGAAGATGAGAAAACTTTCAATACCAGATTGGATGAATGGCAGGTTAAAGATGTGGAAGTGCTGAATACAATTTTATCCACAATAGATGCTACTCAAATGAAATATGTGATGAATGTTGTTACTGCAGCAGAAGCATGGGAGAAATTGCAAGTCCAGAACCAAGGTGTCTTAGCAGAATTAAAAGTTCAATTAAAAACTGACTTGGGAAGAATTCAGATGAAACCTAGAGAGACAATTCTGGAATACATTGGGCGTGCCACAGCAGTAGCTCAGGAACTCCAATCATTGGGAATAGTGACTGAAGAACCAGAACTTTGCTCACACATCTTGAAAGGATTAACTGCTGATTATATTAATGTTGTACGCAGCTGTGATGTACTGGGAGTGGCAGCAATGACAATTCAAGTTTTGCAACGTGCCTTATTGGCTGAGGAAGCAAGAAAGCCACAACAGACAACTCCAAAGTTGGAGAGTGCCAATTGGGTACGAGGTGTAACCTCTTATCAACGAGGCAGAGGTGGCAGACCAGCCAGAGGTCGAACCCAACTCAAATGTTGGAATTGTGGGATTCCAGGCCATAGACAAGTGGATTGTCGCCGCCCACCCCAGCAGAACCAAGACACTCAGCCATCTACATCTGCCAATCGTGGTTTTCCTCCCCGGTCAAGACCTTGGGTTCCCCGAGGACGAGGATCATCTGGACCGTCCACATCCAAGCGAGTGACAGATGTGGAAGATCAAACACCACAGTTCGCTCTTGTTGCAACGGACAGTGACCCTGCTCATGTGGACAGGGAGAACGAACTTTTAATAGACCAAGAACAATTTGACCCTTACATATGGTACCTGGATTCGGGTGCAACTTCACATATGAGTGGAGACAGGAGTTTATTCACAACATTAGATGACTCATTTGCCAAGATGGTTTCATTGGCTGATGGCAGAGAGATTAAAGCATCAGGAACTGGTGTAATCATGCTAAATATTTGGTTTGGTGACCAAGCCAGAGTACTCAAGTTGGAAGACACCTATTATGTGCCTGAATTGAGTGGTAACCTGTTATCAATAAGCAGAATGACTAATTTGGGCTATAAAGTGGCATTTACAGCCCGTGGCTGTACAGTTTCTACAATTGACAATGTACAAGTGTTCCAAGCTTCATCCCATCGGGGATTGTTCAGATTACAAGCAAGAAGCCCCAATGCACCCACAATGGAAGACAAAGCAGTAGTGATGGCTATTCAATCACAACCTTCATTGGCGGGATCAGAGTTGTGGCACCGCAGGTTGGCACACATAAACAATCGTGCCTTAAAGGATTTAGTAAAGAAAAATATGGTGACAGGGATGACAATTGATAAAGTTCATAAATGGACATTGTGTGAGGAATGTGTGACAGCAAAGCACACCAGAAGCCCATTTTTGCCTGCACCATCAATTAGAGCCAGTGGACCGCTACAGATGCTTCACGTAGACCTGTGTGGTCCCATGCCACACCCTTCAATTGGAAGATCAGAGTATATCTTCATGATTGTAGATGACTATTCAAGGTGTTTGTTTCCTCGTTTTTTGGTCTCAAAGGCTGAGACTTCGAGTGTTTTTGAACAATTTATAGACACACATCAAAATAAGTTCGAAGCTAAAGTCAAGATGGTCCGTTCAGACAACGGGACTGAATTTTTAAATCAACACTTCAGGGCAATCTTGGACACAAGAGGAATTCAACATCAAACTACCGTCATCTATAGTCCATCCCAAAATAGAGTCTCTGAAAGGGCAAATAGATCCCTCCTTGACAAGACAAGGACACTATTGAATGATTCCAAGTTGCCATACAAGTTTTGGGCTGAAGCTGCGGCATGTGCCGCATATGCAATGAATCGCTCACCAACACGTAGGTTTCCGGGCGAGACACCCTATGAAAGACTTACTGGAAGAAAACCAGATATATCTAATATGAGGATTTTTGGCACTATTGCTTACGCATGGGTCCCAAAGCAACATAGGAATAAGTTGGATTCTCGTGCTAAACCGGTCATTTTCATGGGCTATCCCTTGTTGAAGCCGGGCTGGAAGTTTTATGACCAAGATACTAATAATATCATTGTGGCACGAGATGTTAAGTTCAATGAGTCCAGATTGGAAATGGAATTATTATCAGGACAGAATGTAAAACCTGATCATGAACCAGAAATGGTGTACATACCTGAGGGAGATGTAAGCTCCCAACCCCCAGTTGTTTTTCAACAACCCACCAGACCGACACCGGGTCCAGAACGGAGATATCCTTCAAGGATACGACGTCAGGTCCAGCCTTATCAGGCAATCGATTGGCGACAGCATCGCACACAACGTTGGGAGAACCAGCGAGCACATGTGGTGAACACCAACCCACAGGTTGAAGTCCCAATACATGAACCAAAGACATTTGCTGAGGCAGTGACATCTGACCAGGCAAGCCAATGGGTAAAGGCTATGGAAGAGGAATTAGCCTCCCACACCCAACAAAATACTTGGACTTTGGTTCCAAGACCACAGGATGCAAAAGTAATTGGCTCTCGCTGGGTATACAAGTTCAAGAAGAAATATAAAGCCCGTCTAGTTGTTCAAGGCTACAATGTCCACAAGGGCATTGACTATTCAGAGTCCTTTTCCCCTGTGGCTCGATTGGCTACCATCAGAATTATCTTAGCCATTGCTGCAATGTTTGGCTTTATAGTCAAGCACTACGATGTCAAATCAGCATACCTTCATGCGAAATTGAAGGAGGTAGTCTACATGGAGCAACCTCAAGGTTTTATTCAACCTGGGCGAGAAAACGATGTTTGGCTCCTAAATAAAGCAGTTTATGGTTTACCTCAGGCAGGCCGCGCTTGGCATGAAGCCCTGAACAAGGTACTTGCACAAGCGGGATTTAAGAAGTTGGTGGTTGATCCATGCGTTCATCTGTGGAAAAATGGTACCGACATCATAATAATGGGCACTTATGTCGACGATTTGATGCCGGCAACTAACGCCACACGGATGCTCGATCAGATAATGGGGAAAGTGATGAAGCAAGTTAATCTGATCGACCTTGGAGAAGTCACAGAGATTTTGGGCATCAGGATTAGGCGACAGACCCATCCGTATGCACTTTTGTTGGACCAATCCAAGTATATATTTGAGGTCTTGCTTAAATTCAACATGATGAATGCAAAGACAAGTAGAGCACCCATGGACCCATCCCAGAAGCTGGAGGACCCTAATTATCCGCTCGGATCACCATTAACTAACGAGCCCTATCGAGAATTAATTGGCTCTTTATCCTACTTAGCTCAAGCTACTCGACCAGATATCGCTTATGCGGTATCCTATCTATCGCAGTGGTTGCAGAATCCGCATGACGCTCACTGGACAGCAGCAAAGAAGATCCTTCGCTATTTAAAAGGAACGGCTGATTTGTCGTTAATTTATTCTCAGGGATTTGGATTATTGCGAGGATATGCCGATGCATCTTGGAACAGTGCCTCGGTTGATGCAAAGAGTTATGCAGGATTTATCACCATGCTGGGAAATTCAACCATCACTTGGCAATCAAAGAAGCAAAAGCTAATTGCCTTATCAACATGTGAATCGGAATTTGTAGCAATGGTAGAGTTAGCAAAAGAACTGAAATGGATAACATCATTGCTGGAACAGCTTGAAATGACCAATTTAATTCAAAGACCGATTCAAATCTTTTCTGATAATCAAGCCGCCATCGCCCTCACTAAGAACCCCCAGTACCATGGGCGCACAAAACACTTTCACAGGAGAGTATTATTCTTACGTGAAGATGTTCAAGACGGAACTTATGACATCAACTATATGTCTACAGAAGAGATGCCTGCAGATATTATGACTAAGGCAACAGGTGGTTTGAAATTGATCACCACAAAGGATTTTATTAATTTGCGACTATGTGATTCACCGTTACGATGAAGGGCGAGAATGTTGGAACAATACTTTAAATTAACAATGTATTTTGGTAACTATGTATGAAACGTGTATTATTAAAAATTCAAGATGAGTGTATGAACATATGAAAGCTCCACTGTATATCTGACTCTTCAATTTCTCTCATAGCTTTGAAATAGCCTTAAAAACGGTTATGTACCCGTTTTAAATGAATAACTTACGTGATATTGTTTAAAACCACTGTTGAAATTCGAACCGAGCAGTAATTGTTCCGCCATTACGATTTTCCAAAGTTTATAGATACCGCCACTATGTGACATTATTTTTACGTCATCAACGACAAACAAGAACAGAAATTCCAACACCGATTTGCGATTTCATCATGGTTTTTAGTGAAAATTACCCGAAAAATAGAAAATCACAGCAAATAATCCAAAATACCAGCAACCAAAATTTAAAAAAAAATACCCGAAAAATAGAAAATCACAGCAAATAATCCAAAATACCAGCAACCAAAAATTAAAAAAAAATTAAAAAAAAAAAATAGCTGAAAATTATCAAAATAACCTAAAGTAACACCAAATAACAACAAAAAATTACCGAAAATAACAGAAAATAACAGAAAATCATCAAAAATTACCAAAAAAAATAGGAAAGAACAGCAAATAATAGAAAAAAAATTGACGGTTTTAGGATTTAGTGTATTATTTTGGCGGTGATAAGTTGGCAGTAAACAAGTAAACATTTGTAATGCAGGGAAGCATTACATATTAGGTTTCAAAACCCCTTCTACACTTTTCTTCGATCATTTCGGTTATTTTTTTAAAATATTTTTTTTTAAAATTTTCCACCCAGTTGTCCATTTTCATTACATTACATTACGTTTCGGTTACGGCTTCCGCCAGGTGGCGCTCCGGTTTACTTATTATTTTGCCGTAATTTGCTGTTTTCTCCCTTTTAACTACATTTAATTAAAAAACTAACGACGCCATCGTTTTTAGCGCCAAATTACACTTAGGAAATCTTATTTAAACATTAAAATTGTTGAGTTTTAAAAATCAGTCTTTTTCAAATTTCCCACCAAATTTGCCATGTGGTCACCGACTTTGGTGGATCGTAATTCGTAATGGTACTTTTTCTTGACCAAATCGAAAAGTAAAATACGTGGGCAGGTGGAGATTTTGATTTCCAGTCGAATGAGACTGGTTTAAAAATTTACAAATTTCATTTCGAGATAGAAAAGAGCGTTTTTGGTTTGCATTTCTGCTTCCATTATTGCGATTTTTAAATCTATTAATTTTTTTATTGTTTGTTATGATGTTAAATGAAAATACATGAAATTTCAGAATAAAAAATCCAATAGTTTTTGAGAAAAAAAAATAAAAACACTTTTGGAGGTCAAAATTGACCCTAGGTTGGGGTGGGGAGGGATAACCAAGAGGATAGTGGAGTGTTCCGCTCATTTTTATTCCTCCACATCTGTGTATGAAGTAGTCACCCCCCCTCTGGGTGACTTGACCCTCCTTGTTTTAAGAGAGTAATAAAAGACTCTAGTTGTTCTTAGTTGTTCCTCACCAACTCAATGGCTGCCATCTTTTGACACTTCAACAAATGCATATAACACATCACAAAACCACCGAAGGGACACATTAGATAGCATCAGTAAGTTCTACCAGAAGAAATGAAACAAAAAGATATATTTTTAGACTTTAAAATATAAGTTTTCAAAAAAAAGAATAATTAATGTTTTAATTGTTTCTTGGAAGTGTTAAATGTTTTCGGAATATTAATAAGAAAAAAACAACAAAAATGAATAAACAAATCAACAATCAGTTAAAATATAATTGTTGTTGCTAAATCAAACCTTGCTTCTGTGACCTCGTTAGTGGACATGTGGAAAATGCCCCAAGCCGTTGTTGGCCACCCCTTTGTAGTAAAAAGTGATATAAATAAAAACACACTGCACATGAGATTCAGTAGCTGCATTCAAAACTAAAAATACAATTTTAGTTTAAGTGTATTTTAAGTTTAAATTTTGATTTTTTTAAATAATTATAATAAATATATACTTACAGTTTTGAATAAATTATTAATATAGTTTAATTTAATAAATAGGACTGGAGATGATGTCACTTTTTTTTTAATTGAAGTAAACCACAAAATATTTTAATTTTTGAATGCAGCTACTCGTGCCTTATTTTTCCCTCCTAATAACAACACGATCAATCAATTGATCAAAATCAGAATAACTCTTCCAATATGGCGTTAATTTTATCAATGTTGTTAGATAGAATAAAATGAAATGATTGGTTACAGGAATTGGCGGAATTATTTTGATATTGATTGATTGATTGATTTGTTTATTTGTTCTTTTCTTAAAAACATGATGAAAACGTTTAATCTTTGAAAAAATCACGAAATTTCATCGAAAATCTGTAAGTTCATCGGAAATCACCAAAATTTACAAAAAAATTGCAAAATCTCATCGGAATTTGCTAAATTTCAACGAAATTCCGTCCAGTTAGAGTTACAAATAAAGATCACTTTGAATTAAACAAACCAAATCGTTCGCTCGAGACTCACAAGCACTTTAAATACACACTAGGCGCGTTCAATTTCAATTCGCCGTTGGAAACGCAAAACCCTTTCCAATGGCAAATTTCAACCTAAACATATTCGCCATTGGAAACGTTTTTGCGTTTCCAACGGCGAATTTCAACCTACACGTATTCGCCATTGGAAACGTTTTTGCGTTTCCAACGGCGAATTTCAACCTACACGTATTCGCCATTGGAAACGTTTTTGCGTTTCCAACGGCGAATTTCAACCTACACGTATTCGCCATTGGGAACGTTTTTGCGTTTCCAACGGCGAATTTCAACCTACACGTATTCGCCATTGGGAACGTTTTTGCGTTTCCAACGGCGAATTTCAACCTACACGTATTCGCCATTGGAAACGTTTTTGCGTTTCCAATGGCGAATTTTATATTTCAAACAAATTTTCCACATTCGCCCTTGGAACAGGAAAATATGTTTCCAATGGCAAATAGCAGAAATGGCACTCAAAAAACGTTTCCAATGGCGAATTTTATTAAATTCGCCATTGGAAACGTCAAAATAGGTTTCCAACGGCGAATTTTAGAAATTCGCCCTTACGCGATTCGCCGTTGGAACGGGTACCCCTAATCTTAGAGGGGGTGAGAGCAATGTTAATCGAAACGGGTCTTCCCAAGAGGTTGTGGGGAGAGTTAGCGGTAACTCTTGTTTATAATAAAAACTTATACCCACATCCGAAATTGAACAATCGTTCCCCCTATAATGTATTTTATAATAAAAGGGCTTCAGTTAGGCATCTAAGATGCATTGGGTCAAAGTGTTATACACATATCCCTGCCCAACAACGACATAGCAAATTAGAGCCAAGAGCTTGGGTTGGAGCCTTTGTAGGTTATTGTACTGACACAAAGGGATATCGCATCTGGGACCCATCGCGTAACAAGATTTTTGGGTCGAAACATGTTACCGTTAATGAGAATGAATACTGGTATGAAAAGGGGAATAACATTAATGGGAGAGGAAAGGAACAGTCACAGAGTTTTGAATACTTTAATGTGAGTGACTTGGGACTCGAATCGGACGATGAAACACCAACTCCAGTGAGATTGGCACCGGTTCATGTTCCTGGTCCTATACCAAGCCAACCTCCACCGGGTTTGGTTCCCCCGGTTCAGGTTCCCCCTGTTCCAGGTGCCGGATTACCTGCCCCAACGGTGCCCACTACATCAACAGCATTGCCAGTCACGAAACTGCCATTACCCCAGACCCCAAAACACACGGTTTTTCAAAAACCACGGTTAATCGAATTTACTGGAGAACCAACTGACGAAACCAGTGATGATGAAGAGGTTTTTCAGGAAGCATTGTTGGCTTCTCCTAACGTCAGAGGGGGTCAAGGGGATGTAACAATTGGGGGTGTTCCTTTATTGAAATTGAACATGAATGACTGGGATGTGAGACCATATGTTAGACAAACGGGAAGAGATGCTGGGACGACCTATGCGCATTATGTAGCGCCAGACAAGAAAAGGCTCCGCAGCAGAATTGAGGCATTGCATTGGTGTCAAGCAAACGGATACGAGTTTGAGGCGGACTTGTTTGATTTTTCGGGGAAAACTCAAAATGAAGATCTTCCGAACCCATTTGCTGGTTGTTGTGCGCTTGAGCCCAACACTTACGAGGAGGCAATTAAAGGCGAACGAAAGACAGAATGGGTTGACGCAATGCAAGAGGAAATTGACATATTTAACGAAAGGAAAGTCTACGAGGAAGTTGATTGTGAGAAAGACCAACAATTGCTAGGCAGCAAATGGATCTATAAGATCAAGAGAGATAATACCGGGGTTATAAGACGTCATCGAGCGAGACTGGTCGCCCAAGGTTTCAAACAGCGACCAGGTATAGATTTCACCGAGGTGTTTTCACCTGTGGTGAATTTTGTTGTTATCTTGGTGTTATTTTGCATGTTGGTTGTCCTCATGAACTGGAGAGACACACATGCGGATATAAAATCCGCATATCTCTATGGAGACTTGGACGAGGTCCAATATATGAGCATTCCAAAGGGGTTCCAAACGCAGCAGAATGTTGGAAAGTGTTGGAAGCTTTATAAAGCTTTATACGGCCTGCACCAGTCGGGCCGTATGTGGTTCGAAAGGTTGCACGACAGACTGTTGCACATAGGATTTAAACCGGTCCCTGGTTTTAACTGCGTTTATTGTATGGACAGAGATGTAGTGTTAGTCGTCTATGTCGATGACTTAGTCATCTTTTCACGCAACGAGAAGATCGAAAAAGATGTCCTGTCCTGGATAACAGACCATTTCCAAATGGTAAACCTTGGGCCAGTGACCCTTTTGCTAGGCATAGAATTTACGCGTGTGAATGGTAAGATCTTAATCCATCAGCGCAAGTATATCGAGAGATTGTGTGCTCATTTCAAAATCGATGGGTCGCATAAAGTTAATTTACCGTAGGTACTATGATAATGGGGGTGAAGAAGGACGAACAAATTGACACCGTGTTCCCCTACAGATCGCTGGTTGGTAGTCTTCTGTTTTTGGCGTCGCGAACCAGACCAGACATACTATTTTCCACTATTGTGCTCTCCCAATACAACGAGCGACATTCTCAGAGACATATTAATATGTTATTGCAAGTACTCAGGTACTTGAAGAACACTGAGGATTATTGTATTGATCTCTCGAGATGCAAAAGCGCTTTGCTGACGGTATTTACCGATGCGTCATACGCTACTGATGTAGACCAACGAAGGAGTTTCGGAGGTCATGTAGTTTTCCTGGGCGGTGTTCCGGTTTCGTGGTCGTGTAGAAAGCAGAAGATGACCACGTTATCCGTGATGGAGTCGGAATTTGTGGCCATTGTTGATGGCGTCAGGGAACTGATATGGCTTAAGAGGCTTTTCAACATGTCGGTGATGTTCGACTACTTTGGGAATTTGCAGCCCTGTGTCTTAGCTGATAGCACAGCGGCAATACAATATAGTAAGAACCGCGTAGAAAATAAAGCGAACAAACACATCGAGGTTCGCTTCCATTATTTACGCGATTTGTATGAGAGCAAAGTCTTCGACATACGACACGTTCCTGGAAAACTGAACGTGGCCGATTTGTTAACCAAGTGGTTAGCCCGACCACGTTTGACCGAACTATGTGAGCACATCTTTGATCTGTGACAAAGTTGTCCAGAGGGGGTATTGATATGTAAAGTTTAGGGACAAGTGTTGTCACAGTCAGTTCCGATTTACGATGGAGAGATTACCTCGTGCGTTTCCGAATTAGCGCGATTGTTACGCGATTAGTATTTCATTGTATCATGTCCCGGAATTGTAAATCAGTTGCTATTGTTTTTATAAATTGCGTGTGTATGTACCACAACTGATTTCCCTCCATATAATGACTTATTTAATCGTCGTCTGCTCAAATGAGCATTGTGTATTATAGGAATTTGTTCTGTTCTAAGTTGTGTTTATATTTTAATAGTGTACAGGACAAATCAACCAAATGAAGTATTGATTTGTTCTCCCTATAGTTTGTGAGGTCAAATAACCTCAAACCACATGTTATGTTTTTCCACTGCAATAAAGATGGCGGCACAATTTGTGCTTGTAATGCAAAAGACTAAAATCAGGATTGGACTCACTTTATTGATTTAATGGCCTACATGCCTAGCATACCTGCAGTTAATGCTTCTAAATAAATTGTTTTGTACACAAACATTTTTACACATCAAATATGTCGTTTTGTTGTCTTCACATGGATTGCGCTTTGTATTTCTTTGTACAGTCTATTTTATAAAATCAAGTTCATTATAAACAGGATGTATGAATTTTTTTGTATATATTGTTTAATTTATTACTAAAAATTCTCGTAGTATAATATTATTTGTCCATCCATAGATTAACGCCCCTGGTTCCAGGATGTTAACTTTCTCTGCTAGATTATTTAGGAATAACTGAATAATATAAAATAATTAAAAAATTGGATCACTTCCTGTAACTAACAAGTACCGTATATCTTCCAATAGCGCCCCCGTGCGCTATTTGCAAAAAAAAAATTACTCTGCGCGCTAATTGAGGCCCGCGCGTTAATCGAGGGGGCGGGTTATTTACACGTTCAAAAAACCCAGCATTGGCCAGTTGGCCGATGCTGAGAAAAACAGCAAAAAAGGGTGACAAATGAAACGTTTTCATACGTTTCGGTACTTTTCTGCTGAAACGTATGCAAAACGTTTCGCCCCCGCGCGTTGTTTGGGGTCCGCGCGCTATTTACACCGCCAATTTTTTTCCCAGCGCGTTAATCGAGGTCTGCGGGCAAATAGAGACCCTTAGTCAAATGGAAGATATACGGTAATTTCAGACAAATCAGTCACAATTCATTTGAGTACACCTATTGTACCGGTTGCAGGTGGCCCAAATATAACTGGCCCGACAATAGTAACCCTCCTCATACATGTCCGGCTGGTTGATTTTATATGGGCCAGCCGGTATTTGATCTGCGATTCTATGTGCAAAATAAAAATTTAACAATGCGGCTTCAGGACCTTACATCACACACCCGTCTCGGTTCAGACCCAGCGCTCTTCTGTCTCTGCCTCTTCCTCCTACTCCTTACACCACTCAGTTTTCACCTTCCCTGTACTGGGTCATACCACTCCGTGAGGAGGAATGACCTTAGGGCCATTGGGCGGCGTGTAGCAGTGACGCTGGTCACCCTTGGGTGGCCAAGCAGTCACAGTGCTAACCCCATTACTGATCAATTTAAATCCTGATTTACAGGAATCAAGTACTTTGGATTCTAGGCTGTTGAGGATAAGGTACAGTGTTGTATCGAACTAGAACTAATAGTTCGCGTTCGCGAACTTAGTTCGTAGTTCGCGAACTTATAACGCGAACTAGTTCGCTTTTTTGAAGAACGAAAAAAACGAACGAAGTTCGTTTTTTTGACGCGAACTACGTTCTAGTTCGTTAATTAGTGCGTTCACCGGACGTTTCATGTCATAACCAATCATGGCGAATTACTGTAGTATTAAAGGATTGTAATTTGTCATTCGTTTCATAATCATGCGGAGTATGCGCGCAGAGATAAGACATAAAAAAGATTTTTTATGTCTTATCTCTGCGCGCATACTCCGATGCGTCTCAAGGTACAAACGAGCGAATAAGTAGCGATACGATGACGAAATGTTTAATAGTGTTTCTGGCGCTTCCAAATGACGACTTGAAAAGAATTTGACAGTTGTAGAATCGTCGTGTGAGCACACTGGAGAAGTTATTGGTCTATTGCGAAAACACGCGATCAACGAGACTGACATTTCAAGTTTCCTTTTGTTGACAACTGAGGAGTTGTGTAAATACAAGCCCCACACACACGCGCGCGCGTCCAGTGGGTAATTCTTGCGAATGAGTGTGGTGAAGTGTTGAGGTCAGGAATGTTCAAAGAGCTTTAGAGCATTGGCACGTTTTCCTCATCAGTGGTTTTGCCTGAGACGTTTTACACAGAATAAATTGGTGACAGGCGACAAACTTTGCTTGTTGCTACAAGTTGATTAAACCGAAACACTCGTGCGAACTCCTTTCGTTTCCCATCAGTGTTTTAATCTTCTTTCTGCTGGTGTGGGAGATTTTATCATACAAATGCACTGCTTGCGACACTCGTTTGTTGTTGATTTACGCTTGATTATACCTTTGTTTGCGATGTTTCCGTTTTTTTCTTTTTTTTTTGTCTTAATCGGAGTGATTTTGAAGAGCAAATTGCGTTTGTAATTTTGCAGAAAGCGCTCTGCTTCGCTTTGTAATTGGCATGGGTTCAAAACTGCATGTGAAATCAGATCCAATAAATAAATAAATCAACGGCTTAGATTGGAAGACTTTGCGAGTTCATAAAGTCGACTTGGAATTTTGTTTATAACTCGAGATTTAATTTAGTAACTTGAGATTGAGGACGAAAAACAAAATTTGAATTTAAAAAAAATGTTGGTAATGTAAACTGAACTAGAACTGAACTAGAACTGAACTAGAACTTAGTTCACTTTGAGATTTTTGGGGTGAACGGGAACTAGAACTAGTTCAGAAAATTGAAAACAGTGATGAACGAGAACTAGAACTAGTTCGCGATTTAGTGAACGAGATACAACACTGTGTCGGGGGAAATCCAATTATGACATCCAACTTGACATCAGAGGTCATCTTCAAGGTTATCCATATTGTAACTCGAGAAACGTGATAGATAGAGAGAAAAGGTGAATTAGAAAGTTATGGAGAACCATCTAATTACTTTAGAACTGTTCTTAAAAAAATTATTTCTTTCCGCAAAGTTTTGAGAAAAAAAGGTGTTAAATGTTAGTCTACTCAGCTTTGTAACCTAAAACTATCATGTTGGAATGTATTTCCAAAATAAATTATTTCCTTTTTTTGTGTTTCCTCTCTTCCACTTACAAGTATGACCCAATAAAGTGTTCTAATTGAGGATTAGCTTGATTGCCTCAATAGTTTTAGGTTACTAAGCTGAGCAGACTAACATTTCAAACCTTTTTTTCTCAAAACTTTTCGGGAAGAAATAATTTTTTTAAGAACAGTTCTAGGCTAATTAGATGGTGCTCTACAACTTTCTAATTCACTTTTTCTCTCTATCTGTCACGGTTCTCGAGT